>OZ024878.1:22976350-23238850 GCA_964017185.1 Rugalucina vietnamica | reverse complement strand
ACCAGGGGGCCAAATTGATGCCGACTGATTGAATGAAGAATGATTGGTATTACGGTATATCTTTTTTTCTGCAACTTTAAGCATGACTAGGTGCCGGAAATGCCTGTTTATAAAAGTGCAGCTGCATCTTATGCATACAATTACTCATGACAATTAACTATAATCTATTTCCTATCAAATGGGATTGTCCCGAATCAGCTGGGCAGCCACTGCCAAGAACTCCGCATTTATCCTTTCACCTCCAAGGATCGCATTGTAACTACATGGCTTACCTAGAACTGTATTGTCGCTAAATGCGCACGCAGCCCATTGAGCATTCCCGTGTTGCTACATCGAGTTTAAGAAATGTTTGCTATAATTATATAAGCCTTTTCTTTCTACCTGACTCTTACTAGAAATCATAGTAATTATAAAACAGCTGTTAGGTTTGGTTTTATGGTGCTACTTTTTGCCAATTCCTGTTGTTCCTAGTTGAGTCATGGGTACTAAACGGCATGCTTTCTTGAATAAAAAAAAGAAAGTTTAAAGGATAAGCAAGCGTTTGGCGATTTTGATGACAGTTGGTGTTACTTAGAATTCACCCACGCCTGTCTGCTGTTTCATGGACCACAATGATTTTTAAGAAAATTAGTTATATTTAACCGTAGTATCATTACTTACTGATGTTGAGGAGTTCAGAGCAACTTTCAATGTATGTGTTTATTTGGCAGAAAGTTTAATAGTTCCAATCTGCCATATTCGCACCGTTCATCCTGATACTACAAACGCGACATTGTTTTACAAACACGAAATTTAACAAACATATCGTGGTGGGATATTGTTTCATTGTATAACTTGGTGTATTGAATACATTTACCCCTTACCAGCCGGGTATACAAATTGGCCTTGCTGGACATGACATGCACTTCAGGATTTGTTTATTGTTTTGCTCTTTCGTAGAATAAGATTTAAAAGCAAAATAAGCACAAATTGAAACCGGACAGTATAGTCGTAGAAACCCTGCAACTTATTTAAACATGTTGCGAATGTGTGTTGAAACCGGACAGTATAGTCGTAGAAACCCTGCAACTTATTTAAACATGTTGCGAATGTGTGTTATTTATTTATTTATTTATTTATTTCAGGAACTTTGGAATATTAATGTCCAAGATGAAGCCATTTAAACAGAGTACCACATCAACGATAACATTCATGATTATAACCAAGATGGCCGCAGCCTTTGTTTACTGCCCCGAGGGCGAGGCTTGTCGACCGTGTTCCCAATGCCCTGAAAACCAGATTGTGCGTGAAACGTGTTCCGGAACTCGTGACACAGTGTGCGGACCATTCACAGAATTCAAACTATTTCCCGCTAGGGGAAACGCCATGCTACGCGCTGGACTTGAAAATAATAGTGAAATTTTACATGGTGACAGAAAAGATAGTGACGTCAGTATAAAGTCAGATTCTTGGCAAACGGTAACCATAGTGATGGTGTGTGTTCTATCAGTGACTGGAGTACTGTTTGTTGTTCTCGTCGTGATCACGTGCCATCTTTGCAGACGACAAAATAAAGAATTGTTGTTGTCACAAACAGATCCAGGTATGTTTTGAAAATATTTATCAAATTTATTGAAATAAATGTTTTTAAAAAAATCGTTCACGTTTCAAACCATTCTCTATGTTTGTAATTCTTTTGCATGCCATAAGACTTGCAATGCCTTCTAGATCTATAATAATGGATACAAAAAGTGGAGTTGAAAACAGATTTTGAATCGTAGATATATTGTAATTTTAGACAACCATATTGGTGCATAATTATACACGGCAAGAGCATTATACGGTTATATTTTTTCTTTATTTCAATAGCAAGTCTGAACTACGGTTTGCACCATCTTTTATTTGACGTCGGTATGTCCATATGACGTCAATACGACGTTATTTGGTAACCCAAATGTAAGTCCAGACGTTGAAACGCTTCAATGTTATGATATTATGCTCAGGACATGCTGTTCTTAACTTATAAATTATTTGCATGACTGCATGCCCGAATCTTGCTTCCCACATACTCAAAAGTTTGTTTCTTATACGGCTGAGGAAATTTCGTGCTTCGAATTAGTCTTAGAGTATAATTGAGTTGTTAAAAACGTGTCAATTCGGTACTTAAGAAAGGCCCTTACGTTTTAAAGGATTTTAATACGAACTTGTACAAAAATTCAATTTCATTTTATACGTTTTTATCCAGATAATAGGTATTTGATAACTTAACTTTACAATCAATGACGGAGATAAAAGGGTCGGGGTTAAACCAAGTGAGAAAAGTAACAAAAGCAAAACATCTCGGATTCATTTAGCTTCAATGGCTCGTGGCTAGGGTTTTTATTGTCGAATTTTGTTACTTACATGTATATAATGGCGTTAAAGATGTTACTCTCGTTGACAACTTGCATCACGAAAACATGTCCGAGTAATGTAATCCACCCTGAACCCCACTTTTATATAGCAAAACTGGGATATGCAGGGTTATACCTATTTTTCTTATTTTTGCTCCAAAACATAGATTGTGGGTACTCGTCAGAACCGCCTCACCGAGGTGGTTCTTAAGTGTACCCTCGATCTATGTTTTGAACAAAAATAAGAAAAATATCAATTTTTTTTTCAGCTGGAAATTTTTCAGGTTTCTCTGTTTATTGCATGGATACGTTTTCGTAATAGTTGTTTTAATGATGTCTTAATTTTTGACGGGGATTCAATGAAAACACTTAAGTAGTTTTGTGACTAGAGACATGGGGTAATCGGGGGTACTCAATCCCTCAATTAAACTAGTGTCACGACAAAGATGCTGACACAGTTTTTTTATTGCTTTTCCTATTACTTGGTGATACTTTATACTGTAATTTCGTCTCGCACGGATTTTCTATTTTTTGAAATAAGTTTAATAAATAAATAAATAAATAAATAAATAAATAAGAAGAAGAAACTAATCAGACGTCACTGAGACTTCAGCATGAAATAATTGAAAGTAGGAGACCCGAAATATGAATATGTTTCAATAAAGTGTAACATGTATTAATATAAGTTTTGTTAAAAATACATTTTCCTTTTTTAAAAATATCAAAAAGTATTAAAACTCCTGAAAACAACATCCATATTTTTTGCTGATAATCCATTAGCTGAAGAGATATTGCAGGTAACACTTTTGTATATGTTTCAGAACGTGTATCAGACACCCAGGACCAAGACCAGGCCCAACCCACCACGGCCCACCCAGCGTCACAACCAATGATGGCGCGCCCAACGTCACATGCGATAGAACAGTTCGAAATAGACGTCTCTCATTGACGTGAACGTCTCGTCAACGTAAACGTTGATGTCCCAGTGCTGTTGTGAAATTACATCTACGTCGAACAGAGAATTCCAGTTTTGAGCCGCGACGCGAGAAAACCCGTCTTTGCGGGGGTTTCCGACCAGGTCTGACACAAACCGACCTGTATAGTCACAGAAGCAGGCTCAGAGAAGCTTGAAATTTCGGATTTAAGAAGAAGAGAGATTATACTACCCGTTTAGCGAAAACAAAGGCGCTGATCAGCTTCGCAGTTACTGCGAAGCTGATCTGCGCCTTTGTTTTCGCATAGGCAAAAATCCGGTTTTCTCACGATGCGGCTCATTTTACAATGAGTGATATTTCCAATGTTGTTGTTCTTTTTCTCTTCCACAAATGTTATAATTGAGCCACATCGTGAGAAAACCGGATTTTTGCCTAGGCGAAAACAAAGGCGCAGATCAGCTTCGCGGTAACCGCGAAGCTGATCAGCGCCTTTGTTTTCGCTACACGGATAGTACAATTTCTCTTCTTCTTAAATCCGAAATTTCAAGCTTCTAACCTGCTTCTGTGACTGTACAGGCCGGTTTGTGTCAGACCTGGTCGTAAACCCCGAAGACCGGTTTTCTCGCGTCGAGGCTCATTAATGTTATATGATACAGACATGAAAACATTAGGTTTTGCTTTGTGAGAAACCATGCTTTTGACAAAAGCTGTCTTTGGAGTATCAAATCAGGTGCAACACAACCCATGCCGTATAGCTACAGAATGGCAAGAAGTTTAAAATTTTGAAATCTAGATAGAGGGCTATTCCTCTCTCCTGTGAGACGTGTACAGGTATCACGAAACACAAACGGGAAGATTTTGTCTATCTGAAATCATGAAGAATGGACGCTGTACATTTCATGCAGCAAAAAGCCGTGAACGGTGCTGCATACATGTTCATCTCGCTTAGTCAGAGTTTGTCAAAAGATAGCTTAAACTGTATAAACTATAAATATAAGCATTTCTGTGATACTTATTTCATTATGTTTATGTGTACAGTCATCGTATGTGTTACCTTGATTCATTACCCTTAGCTACAACTCTGTTCACATGCTATAATTGAGCTACATTAGATTTTGTAAATGTAAATAATTGTTTACGAATTTCATAATTTATGCTTTCTGTCAATTTTACTTATTAAAGCATGGATGACTCGTGTTAAAGAATGAGTGGAATTATGAATAAACGCTGATGGTATTAGAGCGTTTGGTTTTCACCGTCATTGATACTACACCCATATTTCCACTGTTTCATAAAGAAAAATATCCTCGTAATATATTACCCCTTTTACCCCACTTTTATATAGCCAAACTGGGGTGTACAGGGGTATAAATACCTATTTTTTCTTATTTTTGCTTCAAAACATAGATTGTCGGTACTCGTTAGAACCGCCTCGGCGTGGCGGCTCTAACATGTACCCACAATCAATGTTTTGTGAAAAAAATATTAAAAATATCAAAATTTTTCTAATGAAAATTTTCATTTTTTACAACTTAGGAAAAAGCTGGAAATTACATTGGCATGTTTTCGTAATGAATATAGCAAGTGTGCACATGTGGTGACATTCATCAAAAGAAAAACTTGCGTGCGTTATGTTCATTTACTATGTCAAATGCTTGTCACAACATTGCTGATCAATGTATTTCTGTTAAATGTCGCTTAATCTTCGTTACAGAATGATAATGGTGGCTATTAAGTATAATTTTCGATGAAACAGTCTTTACGCAACATGCTGATAAACGACTTGAGCCGCAACGCGAGAAAATCGGTCTTCGGGGTTTCCGACCAGGTCTGACACAAACCAGTATGTACAGTCACAGAAGAAAGCCAGAAGCTTGAGATTTTAAATATAAGTAAAAGAGGAATGGTACTATCCGCGTAGCGAAAACAAAGACGCTGATCAGCTGTGTAGTTAATGCACAGCTGATCTGCGCCTTTGTTTTCGCATAGGCAAACCCCGCTTTCTCATGAATCGGTTCACTTGATATTGTCATTTGAACCGCATCGTTTATTTTAGGACCATGCAAACAATAAAACACAAATGACACTAAAGAACGACAATGCATGTTTGATTTTTAGCTTAAAACGTCCCGATTAAAACAGCTATGGTCATTTCGGGACGTTGCTTCCATTTTAAGGGACGTCTACCAAAAATTAGGGATGGCATGGCATCTGAAATGTGCTTTGAACTAATAAGATGTTTAAAATTACAACCACACATCTTACACACAAACGATCATTATTTTAACATGCACGACGTTAATTAAGGTGTTTTTGTTTTTTATTATTTTTTTCAGCTTTGGTCTAAGTAAAAATTTAAGCATGCTTTGACTGCTCATACATCAGTATAGTGGTCACAGTCTCATTAAGGGCTGGCGATGAATAGCTTCAGAAGAGCGACCACCGTGTATCACATACGAGTTACGCCTCTTATTCGAAGCTTTCGTCAACTGATTGCCGTTCGAAAACAGTACAGTACCACTCCGCCAATGACCTGAAATGTATGGCATAGGCCTATTAAACACAATGTTGACATGTTACAATTAAAGTAAGAAAAGAAGGCCCATGAGATGATACGATTAAATTTGAAATCCCAAACTAGAGGCCTGGTCCCGAGGTTATAAAACTTTTTTCATGCTCAACTCAGCTGAGCATGAATTTTCAATAGCTCATAAATACTAAAATAGCTCAAATCAGTTGATGATTCTGGCATTAATCCCATAAGATAGTAATCTATCCTGCTGATAAATGTTAAAATGCCAACAATTTTAACATTTATAAGCAGGATAAATTTTAGTCTCAGCTGAGTTGAGCATGAATTTTGTTTTATAACCTCTGGGCTTGGTGGGCCACAGAAATAAATGCCTAACATGAAGTGCAAGGCGACTAGTTCGTTCCCAACAAGGTATCCGTGTGACTAGCATCAACCCATTACCAAGAATGACGAGAACAACAGGGAGACAGACATAAAAAAAATCACAGCGGTATCGAATCTTATTTTGAAAACAAAATCTGTACTGTTGATCTCCCTTTCAATATGTTTCTCATGTTCATGTTTTATTGCAAGGAATGAACAAACACATCGCGAATCAACATAAATTCAACATTAAATTACAGTACCTGCATTGCACTCATTCCAAACGTCGGCCAGCCGAATATTTTAGCCAACTTTTTCACTAAAGGAACTATAGATGAGGCACAGCCCTGAAGAAAGAAAGGAAACAATGATGAGGTGACAAAAAGGAATGATTCAGATGGATTCTGACTGTTTGATCTTAGTTTTGCGGAAAAAAAACCCCAACACATCTGTATTTGATCTTCGATTTTTGAGCTTAGTTTTGCGGAAAACAAAAACAAAAACATCTGTATTTCTTAGCACTAATTGTTCATGTGTGGTTTTGGTGACGGCCAACTGCCGCCGGTTGCGAGGATATAGATGACAATATGCCTGGTAAATCAACTGCGCAATCAAAAAAATTCCACGAGATGAGGTCCAACGAAACAATAACATTTGAGCCGCCCCATGGGAAAACCAACAATCTGCATAGGCGAAAACAAAGACGCAGATCAGCTTCGCGGTAACCGCGAAGCTGATCAGCGTCTTTGTTTTCGCTACTGGGATAGTACAATTCCTCTTCTACTTAAATCCGAAATTTCAAGCTTCTAGCTCTTTTCTGTGCTTGTACAAGCCGGTTTGTGTCAGACCTGTTCGGAAACCACATTGTTGGTTTTCCCACGAGGTGGCTCATTATTTTTTGGCCCGAGACGAGTGGGACAACCCTAAACGGTCAAAAATGACCTAAGTTGTTAAGTTATTCCCCACACAATACTCCGTTAGATGGACAGTTTAGTGCAAATTTTGGATAGAAGTTATGGGGTTCTTCGTGGTTCATTTGACGCTAGAAGCATGTTTACCTCTTCGAAAATGGATACATCTTCGTATTCTTTTTTAGTTGAATTACTCCGTTGAGGATTACTCCCACCAATATAACATGAACTAGGGTATGATATATTTCTATCTTTCGTCATATTGTTTGTTATTCTACTGTTGAAAAAAGATGAGTGCCAGTCAGTGTAGTTCTGTACACCACAACACGAAAACTGAAAATGGAAAAAAAAGCGTAGAACAAAGGAAAATGTGACATCAATATAAATACAGAAATTAATATTTAAAAGAAACAACTAAAATTTCTTTTCGCAAGTTTAGTTGTTCATGTGTGCATGATGCTGCTCTGTGCTTTAATAACTTTCTTTTTAAAATATGTACTTAGATTTACAGACTTTAATTGAATGGAAATACACGAACAGTTTCTTATTCTGAATTAATCTGAGGAAATTCATGAAATGTCTTCCAATGTCAGAAAAATAGAACGTTACTGACCTCTTTTTGTAAGTTGTCTAATTTTTCTGTGACCTCGTGATCCAAGAAATATTTATATCTCACGGATATGTTTAAATTATAATTCACATGAGATTCTATCTGAAAAACGAATAGATAGAAAAATAAAATGATATATTTTTTTTCAATAAAACACAAAGTTAGAATATCAGATAATCGGAGATTGTTCAACAAGTGAACAAAATCAAAATCTGTGCAAGACATAGATTGAAATGTTAGTAAAAATAAATTTTATGGTTTGAAATGAGCTTTATTTTTCGACATATCCTGCGGTTCTTTATTATAACATAGACTGAGTGTTATGAACGCATTGTTAAAACAATACATTTTAAAGAAGTGATCAAAGCAAACATTTTGGCGCAAATTTTGTCGAGATCGGTCAAGAAATAAGTGAGATATTGACATTTGAAAGTTTGGGCTATACACTGTTTGATATTCCTAGGCTATGCCTTGCTGGACTGGTGAAGTTTCCTTGAAAACGATGATACAAATATCATAATTATGTTCTCATCGGCGTTTCGTAATACCTCAACGATAGTGGAACGAGGTACCGGAGTGGAGCGGAGTGATGGTTAGCCAGTTGATCTATTCTTGTCTATGTTATAGCAACATCGTCTGTCAGAGATAATATTGGGGTATTCGGAGGTCAATAAATGGCTGCATTTTATTAAGAAATCGGAAGCAATGTCGGCAGTGTTTATAAGACTGTGGTAGATAAACTCTAGAAAACTAACGTTTTGAAACAAACTTGTCACCAAATTTACTTTAGACTAGATAAATGTTTGTATAGGTTAATTAAACTGCAATTTGTGGTTTCGGCACACGCCTGATACGTTACCTTTTTTGAACCATTTATAGTGAGTGCTTCGAGACTTTGAAATGAAATTATTCGGCTAATATGACCAAAATCACAGATAAGAACCGATATAAAGAGACAAAATGACCATCCGAGTAAGCAGCTCAGTTACCCGAACTTAATATTATTTATACATACTTTAGGTACAAGCACTACTGAAACGGTCATTGATTTTGTTTGTGTTGAGGTTTAACGTCCCAGTCAACAATTTTTCAGTCATGTCGGGACGGAGCCAACGCTTCCTGGGTTTAACCAGTACTGTAGGGAGTAGATGTGCCTTGCTCAAGGACACAACACGGTGACGCTTGTGGGGTTCGAACCCAGGACCTCTCGATTCGGAGTCCGACGCTCTACCACTACGCCACCGCGCTCCCTGAAACGGTCATTGAAACAAGAAACATACTATATATATATATATATATATATATATATATATATATATATATATATATATATATATATATATATATATATATATATATATATATATATATATATATATATATATATATATTGAAAACAACGACCAGAAAATGACGCAATCAGAACGAAAGTCCCACTCCAAAAATCGAGTTGGGAAAAACTGAATTAAAATCAGGTACCCATACAAGTAGAACATATTATAAGCCGAGTGCCAAGCTATTTCACAATAGGTGGCTACTCAATTACCCGGACTTAATATATTGAAACGTGCACTGAAAAAATGTGCAAAGAGCACAAAAAATTAACACCAAAACGTATTTAACAATTATTAGAACAACTACAAAAGTATCGCATTGGAACGGTCAACAATACAAAATTACTAGGAGGGGGTGGGGGTGAGACACTTAAACCAGTTTTACAGGCGTCTAATCGGCTCATTCTGCAGTGGTTCACGACATTTAGTTAGTTGTTAGGTCCTAGTAGTGAATCTCTTACTAGTCAACGAATAATCACAGACAAACAATTAGAACCACAATAGAGGTACCGCCTTGGAGCGGCCATTATGACAAACATACTCGGGGCTTAAATAGGTTTAAACAAGTTTACTTACGTTATCATACAGCAGAAACAGTTTAAGACAGCTTGCTAGCAGCGCAGCAAAACTCGTCGCTAATAATACATAATACTGAAAATGAAAACAACGCCAAAATGATCTCAAATCTGAAAATGATTTGAGCTTGTGCATGAGAAAACCAACAATTTGGGGTTCCGACCTGGTCTGACACAAACCAGGCTGCAAAGTCACAGAAGCAGGCTAGAAGCTTGAAATTTCGGATTTAAGAAGAAGAGGAAGTGTACTATCCGTGTAGCGAAAACAAAGGCGCTGATCAGCTTCGCGGTCACCGCGAAGCTGATCTGCGTCTTTGTTTTCGCCTATGCAAATTGTTGGTTTTCTCATGCACAGGCTCATTTCATGATTCTTGCCACATTATTGACAATACAAGAACTGATGACACTGAATATCAGCAAAACATTATGTTTAAGTGGTAAGTATTTGGTCAATAGTTTCAACTTCTTGCTGATGAAGAGGATCACATGAGGGTTAGTGATACAGATAAGATGAAACAACATCTTACATTGGTAACATTTTCAACAAACTAACTCATATATTTAAGGATGTTCGCTGCCAACATTTGACATTTCGGAACTTCCGGTTTTTCTTTTCTTGAATATCTCGTAAACGGTTGCAGATGTTTTCCAAATAGTTTATATTTGGATACATATTGATGATATGCATTGAATGAGCCATAAAAATTGTCAATCTAAGAATTTTCATTTTTTCACCCCATTTTCTGCAACTTTTCAGAAAATTATAGTTGTCAGTAAAATTTAGGGGGTAGGGTAGATTAAAGTTGAATATTACACATCTTCAAATTAATTGAAATAGTTTGATAAAATAAATATATTTTAGCAGCAGTATATGTGTACGTTGTCTTCTAAGTCAGTCTTTGTGCCTTTGGTGTGCTAGTTCTAAAATTTTAGGTGATTTTATGAAATGGGTCTTTTAGAAACAAAACAGCCGGAAAACGGCTTGAAATGGCGATTTTCAAGTTGTTGTTTCTCTCTTATATGCTCACTACCCTATATATTTCCTGCTTTTATTCGAACAATTTTACCAAGTTCTATGTTCTGTGAAAATACAAGAAAAGGTTTGAATCAACAAATATAGCTTTGGCACATTTCAAAATATTGATTTTTTTCCGACTTTTCAAGTATGGGGATAGGGTTGGAAAAGGAATCGTAAAATTTTGTCATCCACTTCAAGTTGCAAATTTTTCTATGCTTTTGATCCAAAATAGTAGATGCGTTACGTAAATATTATGACTTTCGGAGGAATTCTAGGTGTATTTTTGTTCAAGACAGGTATGTTTCAAAGAATTAAAAATTAAATTAATTTTACTAAATTTAAAACATGGTGCTCACATGTCTCATTCAGATGCCTGTAGCTAGAAAAAATGCACACTACCGTATATTTATTTTGTTTTCAAATTTCTTGTGTTGTATTTTTGGATCAAAAAAGAGTGGTTAGAAAAAAAGTTTGAATACTTTTTCATTGGCAGCGAACATCCTTAAGCCTGGTGTCCCTTTTGTTGGCATTGCTCCAGATGTGACGCCGCAGAACGAGGCGTCCCATCTGGGGCTATTCTGTTTGTACTGAGAAATTTCATCGAGAAATGAGATAAAAAAAATAAACTCCTAACTATCCTAAAATGAAAGTGGACTCACCCAATTGATAACAATGGGAGAATCCATTCGTCAAATATGGGTTAAAATAGAAGCGTACTTACAAATCCAAGTAAACATCTATGTTCATTGAAAATGGCGAGACAACCGATCAAACCATAGAGAGTAATTGCGGCTCCTGCTCCAATCATTGTGTAGGAAGAGAAGGTGAATTCGTCTGGGTCAAGTGCTGGTTCTAGCTGACGTATTATCAAGAGAAACCATATCCCTAGTCCTAGACACGCCGGACCTGAAAACTGAAATACAAAGAAGAGCAAATGAACAGCTAAACACGTATCTTCTTATACTGCGGATGGAAACTCCAAAAGACAATACAACTGTAACATGACGACGCAAACATAAATTCATTTTCAGTTCAGATGTTTATTCATTCATTTGAACGACTCGTGTGCAGAGACGATGCGACATGTCACTCATCCTTGACAGACTTTTCTGGCTGCCCTGCAATGCATTTTCTAGGTCCCTATGATATACATTTTATTGTACTGAGATATCTGTAGCGCATATTAATCTTAGGTAGACGCTAGCAATTCATTTTTCATTTTCATGCCCTTATGAAGGGCAAACATGCTCTTAAGTAGGACAAAGCTACTTCAACTATGGTATTTTTCACACTTTTTATCTCTGAATTCGGTAATAAACGCTAGCTCTTAATATCACCCTCCTAGCCCCACTTCACGACATTCTTGCGTTTATAACTGCCAAAATTTTCTAGTTATTTGACCCAGACCAACCCATGCAGAGTTAAAACTAACAAAGGTAAGTCTTGAGATACTTAATTACAGTCTTCTTAAACGCAAAGCAGAAAATCAACTCCCCATTTTCTGCATGTTAAGTTCATTAACATTTTAAACTCTAGGCCTATGTACGGGCATGTTTTCTATGAAGATTTTCCTGTTTTCATCATCCGGACCTTCAGTTTTAATCGCCCAGATAGTCTGGCATGTTAATTTAGCAGGAAATGTGTTCTCTTTTGATTGTTGTTTGAAAATGGTTAACTCCGCTACTGTTGTTCGGACAAAACTATTTTATCAAGGTCAAAAGGAAGTCGTGATAGTAATTATACTATTGTAAGAAATGCTAATTCACATCTGGAATTAGCCTTCATGAAAATCTTATTCGAAAATCTTATTCAACAAATAAAATGAGCCGCAACATGAGAAAATCGGATTTTCGCATATGCGAAAACAAAGGCGCAGACCAGCTGTGCAGTAACTGGTAGTAAGGGCGGTTTTCTCGCGTCGCGGCTCATAATATGGCATTGTATGCAAAAGTAAAACAATAACCAGGAACAAGTGTAACCAGAACCTTTTTCTCGCTCTAAAATGTAATTGAGCAATCAAAAGTCAAAAACACATTAAACACGAGGGTGTATCCCCCTCCTTCCTTGAGTCCCGAATACTCTTTATTTTTTGCCCTGGGTTCCAAATACTCTTTAATGTTTGCCCTGAGTCCCGAATACTATTTAAGACATATTTAAAATTGCAGAGTCACGGGTAAAATTGGATAAAATCGTTTTTGCCAAGGTTACATTTGGTCTACGATTAGCCTGCGATGATCGTACGATGCCAATTTTGGCATTTTCGTACGGTCTCCGCAGGGTGACCTTACAATGTCCCTACGTTTCTACGATATGTTTTCTAAGACGTTACGCACATTATTGGTGACCCCTAACGTTACAATTGTTACGTTACGGTTGTAGATTTAACAAATGGAGTTATTTACGCTTTTGTCATCATTTTTTACGACGAACATGCCAAACGTAAACATGAACAGTACATTCATTTCATGAATTTAGTTTTACTTAAGACTTAATATTTTTCTCGCGTTAAAAAAAATTCTGTATAGGAATTAAAATTCGCACCTTTAATTGTTCGGTTAAGATGCGATTTTGCAGACACGATGCCAGCGGAAATGGGCAAATTCTTGCGGATTTCTACATGCTATGCTAACAAATAATACATATTGGACATTCTGATTTTGTACCACTTGTAATGCCGGAATAGTTGAAATTTAAATCATTGCAGGCATCCTGGCGATTCCAAAGCGATTACATTACAAGTGTAGTACATGATGCTAGCGAATGATAACGGATTTAATGTCTGCAAATACATTGTAGTCGATAAGAACGAGTTCAAATAAATAAATGATTAATTAAATAAATAAATAAATAAATAATTACATAGAGAAATAAATGAATAAATAGAAAATAAAATAAAAAAAAATAATGATAGAAAAAAATGAGGTAGCATGTTCCTCATTTTCGCATCTACAACAAAAATCAACGGACGCGAATATCGTCCTAAACTCCCATACTTGCGAACATTAACGAATGTCAAGCGAACAACCGTTGAAGCAATCATTTCGAATTTGCGACGATCATTTTCGGTTTACATGAAAGCATGGTTGAAGTAAGCCCGGCAAAGAATCCCTTTTAAAATCAATCATTTCGCCCCGACATAAGATTTTTACATGACGTCATAATCGGAAAAAAACGCGAGTGGGACATTTTGGGAGACATTTGTATTTTCAAAAATAAAGAAAATGGCACAGCCTACTGTACATGTAACAAACCTTACATCACCATAATCAGTAAAGAAAACGTGTTTTCATATACTTTTTGCTTGGCAGCGCCAGCTGCCAAGCAATTGAGACGGAATGGGAATTTCTCTTCAATCTGCGGGGTCTTTTCCTTCAATCTGTGGGGTTTCCCTTTGACAGCCAGGGGCCTGGTTCCAGTCTTAATTTTTTTGCTACTCTTGTCGCATTATAAAGCAATTGAAAACGGAAACCAGACGTGCTCTCTAGGATTTGTGGGAAGAATGACGTGCTTGGCTCTAAATACATACCGGTGCGGATGTAAACATATACCATGTAAAATTAGACTGGTTCTAATGAAATTATTAATACGATAATGCTAAAACCCGGAACTAGTCCAAGGTCCGACCAAGTACGATTGTATTCACCGAGGAAGTCTTTTAGATGCTCCACTGCATTTTCCCCGGAGAAGCGTCTGCTAGAGGATCTAAAATTAACATATTGTTGTTACCTAAAGTAGCTTCTGAACTTTATAACACAATGTTAATAGCTGCACTTAGTAATAAATCTATTGATCCAACGCACTGCAGTACCAACAAAAATAAATGTTTACATTGTTTATAATTTAACAGCCACATTTAAACAGTACCTAAGTTGTCTGCAAAAGCAAATGTTCTCATTAGTCATATTTTGGTCCACGCTTGCACATGGGATTAATGGTATTTTGTGGGCTTCTCTGTGCATTTAATACTTGGGACTTGAAGTATTTGAATTTTCGTCATCAGAGTGAAGTTTCAGCAGCTCTATAAACAGAACAGGAAACTTGTAGACACTCAGATATGACGTTGTATTTACCACAAGAATGAGCCAGTAAAAACCCAGAGCTGGCAGGTTAAGCAAAGTTTAACATTGGTTTGTGATATGGAATGGTCTAGGAAGTCTTCTGCTGGGGAAGGAGTAAAACCCGGGACCAAAATCCAGGACCATTTTTTACGGTCATTAAAAGGCACTATCATATGCGTGTGTAGTTTATAAGGTCATTTCAATGAATTAAATCATCGTTTATCCAAAGAATTCGAATATTTGAAATTTTGATCAAAATATGGGACCCCATATGGGAACCCATCCAAGAATTTATATCCGGGACCAGTTTTGCAGTATAGACGAAATAATGCTTTATACAGACTAGCCAAGCGTTCCTTTTAACAAGGAAAATTTATATTATTTCGATTTGATTGATATAACATGTTTAAAAATGTCTCCAAAATTACGTTTTGTTAAAAAACAACGTCAGTTTTAGGCTTTGGGACATTTTGGGAGACAATTGCTTTTTCACTTCGCTTTTTAACACGACCTTAAATCCCTAAAATTATGGCATCTATCGAATCTATGCTAAAAACGTATTTTTCAGCAGGAAACTTATTGCAATGACTTGACTAGGAAAGATACTGCTTTTACAATAAATCGTTTCTGCTTGTTTCTTCGCCGACATGGGACATCGCTTTTGTCTTTAGCCCATGCCAGGTATTTCTGAATTTTTTCGACTTCATTGGAATAAATTCACCAGCAAAACAGAAATTGATGTCGCTTTCATATTATGAAATCCTTTCACTATTTATACCGCCAGTTTAATCATACCGGCAATGCACCTACCGCGGCATGCAGTTAAATGTAACGCGGGACGCGCCGTCTTTTCATTGCTTTCGACAATTATAATTAAAACACTCTTAAATTGATAAGGGATATTAAGTTTATTTCTCAACCATCGTTTAGTTTTTTATTTGCTGAAAATTTTAGTGTAAAAAGTTTTGATCTACGCCCACAAATAAGCATTTTATCGGGGTTTCAAGCAAGCATAGCAAGCGTTTTCACAAAGTGTCACCAGTATCTTGCGTAACGTCTTAGTATAAGTACCTAATTGTCAATTTAGTTTTTTCCCACCTCGTTTTTGGAGTGGGAAGTCAGAAATCGTAGGGACTCCTCGCGGACATCGCACGGGCTCCGTACGATTTCGATTTTAAGTTTGCGGACACCCTACGATTTCCGTACGATTTCCCTCCGATCTGCGTATAGTTCTGATTCAGAACGTCGGCTAAAGCCAGGGCAAGAAATTTTACGATGGCCGTATGAATTGTTAAAACATTACCGTGACAATGTCGTAGCCCACGATCACCTACGCTGTCTAAAAATCGTACGAAAAATTGCAGACCGAAAAATCGCACGATGATCAGTGCAAATGTAACCTAGACATTAGTTATGTCCTTTTTCTCGTATGAATTAAATTCATGTCGTATGGAAATGCTCTTGCGAGGCACACGAACATGGACAATGAAATATGAGCCACCTCATGAGAAAACAATCTAAATATGCGAAACCAAAGGCGCAGATCAGCTTCGCAGTAACGCGACTGATCAGCGCCTTTGTTCTCGCTACATGGATAGTGCAATGCCTCTCACTTTGTATATTCGAAATTTCCAGTCTCTAGCCATTCTCGGACTGTACAGGCCGGGTTGTGTCAGACCTGTTCGAAAACCACATTGTTGGTTTTCCCACGAGAAGGCTCATATATAATCCCAAAGGGGTCCATGTGGAAGAAAGTCTAAAGAGCCGTATGGAGCCATCGGCTCAGGTGAGCTAAAAACTAAAATAAAAACAAAATAAGTTTTATAAAGTATGAACTAAAGTAAAATAAAAACAAATGAGTTTTATAAAGTATTGAGGTTATACATTTCGACGTTTGTGGGATTTGAACGCACGTTCCCCGTTTGTCATTCACATTTGGACAAATAATTTGCGTCTTTGACCACTCGGCCATATCATTTGGGCCTCTTTGTATTATAGAAAGATTATAATTCTATGAAAATATACAATTTCAAGGGAAATAACTCAGTTTTTCAGCTTCTAGAATAAGTCCATAGAAAATGCTTCATACGATAATTGTCTCAAATATAAATACATTTTAGCATATCAATATAAATTCAGACTTTACAAACAAACAGCAAATACGCATCTCTAATACCCACAATAGCCTAGTTTCATTATAAATAATGAAATTTTATTATACCTTTTTACCGTAATATTTGGTTTATTCTTAGCCTTTGTCCCGATGTCTGCGTTTAACCTGGTTTTATACCAGTTACTTTGCCTTCTTCGGCGTCATGCTGTAAGTGATATCCGTGCCATCCGAGGCCTGCGTATCGCTATTGCACAACAGCAAAGTACTGGAGAAGGTTCTAGTTCAGCACAATGTTGAACGACATTCCGCTCGGGCTTACCCTGGGCGAAGAGCGTTGTTGCTATGCCTTCGCTTCAACTAAGCGGTTTCCTCGGTGAGGGTCCGCACATTTGGGTTGGGGTCAGGCCTTGTGGAAAGGAAAGTGGCTAGGTTATAGGATGTGTCTGGATGGGGGATAGGTGAGTGGTTGGGCCAGGGCCTCTCAGTGGGATGGATATTGGTTGGGACTTGTGGGTGGGGATAGGTAAGGTTTGGGCTTGTGGGGTGGGGATTGGTAAGGCTGTGGGTGGGGATAGGATAGGGGCTTGCGCGTAAGGGTTGGATATGGTACAGAGCCTAACTAACTTGAAATTCGAAGTTGGCGACTGCCAATCTTGAGATTTTTTTTTCAGTTTTACGTCCCTATCAAGATTATGTAGATTATTTCAGCTCATATGAGACGGGTCAATCGGTAGGTGGGGCGAAAACGGGAGAACCCCGCGAAAAACCACCTGACACACCCCGCAAGCAATCTTGAGATTGACAGTATCAATGAGCGAGGATAAATAATTAATTCACCGCCATCCGTGCATGATTATCGGCATAAGAACTACTTGCCACAAATCAGAGGTCTCTTAAATCACCACATTAAGGGAACAATAAATGTAAAACAGTCTAGGCCTCACTCGGGAACACTTCAAAAAGACTTCCGTTTGAGAAAGAAAGAAAGCAGAAGAAATCCAGTATTTTGCAGACAGAAGAAACACCGTGATACACTGTAACTTATTTATGGCAAGAAGAAATCTGATACCACCATGAGACGCTTTTTGCAGATGGATGACAGAATACGATGCCAGAGTGTTTTTTAACCTTTACTGGCGACTAATGAAGTCCAAAAGAGGCATCACTGTTCAGCATGTTTCGGATGCTTTTCAGATTTGTGATTCTAGTTTCCCTATTAGATTTACATATACGTTTCGATGGCAGGTTGTCAAACCTTGGTAAGTTCGAAGCAAACACTGAGGTGCAGACAGGTGGCTGGATGAGCCTCTTCTATGTAGATGTCATGAGAAAGAATTCCAGCTCAGAGGCAAATGTGCAAGGGGCTGTAGGCCAAGTTTTACAACCATGTAATGTGTCTTTACACATGATCTTTACAATCAAAGCAAAACGAAATACGAAAGTAAGAGGAATACACCAACCAGCATTATTCGGTAGGTCCTACTCGTAAGCCGTGCAATGAACCCAACAATCACTGTTAATAGACAAAAGCTGAAAGTTTTTGATACATTCATCTACCTGGGAAGCACATTCATTACAGCAATGCACACTGACGAGGACACTGCCAACAATGACAAAGCCACTCAGATGACATTGGAAGACTGTAAAAATATCATGAAGCGAAATGGAATCGAGCTTGACACGAATCTGGAAGTCTACACGGTGGTGAAACTAGCAGGCATACCTACGACATGTTGCCGGAGAAAAATTGAAAATCAAGTTGCAAGACAAAATGCATAGGTCTTGAAGAAGGCAGTGATGAATAATGTGATGCTTTTAAAGCCAATACATACAGAGTGGCCTTGTTATATGAATGCCTCATGAGCGACTTTAAAGAAAGGTTCCTATGGAGAATTAACATATGGAAAGCAATCTCGATGTGGTAAGAAGAAATGCTACAAAGACAAAATCAAAGCCTCGCATACGTATTTCAATATCCCAATAGAGAATCATGGGATCGAGAAAAGCACTTATTTTGGTTTTGTTACAATGACGTCGAAATATCAAGACCATCCCGTTGGACATGTTTTTGACAATTACTAAACCAAAAATGTAGCGTTTTCACATTTGTTTCAGTATACCATTTACATATTTTTAAGAAATGATATATTTCTTTGCAAGCACATTATACTATATAGCTTCAATCGAATTCCAGTAAAACTTTTCAGTGATTAGCCTAATTCTCACGTGCAGAACGAGAAAAACTTGAAACCTCAAAATGCACGTGGAGCTCGAGATATAACAGTTGCGTCGATTCAAACTTCAAACACCATCAGTATTACAGTATGGTCCTTCGTCTTTCACTAGTAAGAAACTTGATTTTTAGATTGTCCATGCGTGTCGGTGAGTAGTACTTTGACTATTAGCTGTGTATTCAGCTGTGGTAAAGTTTCTTAAAGTTTGCACTCATTGAACATTGACCTAATTTCTGACCTTAATAGGCAATTCTGTACATGGCATCCACCCCTATGGCTTCAGGCATACATCAATTAATGTGTTTAATTGATTGGATGGCTGCCTAGATAACATTATGAAGAAAAACAGAAAAATGTCTAAATCACGCGGCGCATGACGGAAGCAAATCGAGAAAGAACAGTTGGAATGTCTCGCCGCTGTGCTGGAATATGACAGGTAAGAGATCTGACAGAATGCCACCAGTGTGTGGTGCAGAATTATCACATAAACTCAGTAAAATCAGATGATAACTCGAGCATAGTTTATCGCACCAACCTCTTAGTTGGGGAACCAAGGAGAAATTTTGGCTAACCCTTGCACCCGAAAATAATACGGCTAAATTGTATATGGTTGAAAAGGTAATTATATGGAGTATCTGAAACCACTGTATAGAAATCACGATCGACTTGCATAACAACACAGCAGGCGTTTTTCTACGGTAGCCCATAAAGTACTTGTGAAAAATAAGATTGATAAACTATCAAATAACTTCTACCAGAATTAAGTAAATCGGCTAACATTCGGCAGATATAATGACTAACATCTGTATCAACATTCATATCAAGGATGGTTCTTTGCATGCAGCGGTTGTCGTTTTATAGACACTAGTAAATTTTACCCGTCTCGACGTAGCAGTAAGATGATTGCGGCGATGAAGACAAATAAGACACACACATACACACACACACACACACACACACACACACACACACAATCTCAAATAAGACATACACAGAGGAAAAGAGAAAAAATGACATATTTGACCTTTGGCCTCGATGACCTTGACCTTTCAAAAAAGAACCCCTCAAGCTAATATCCGGGGCCGCCCTCCACCTTCCTTCCAAGTTTGGCCCAAGGACCTGGGAGGAACAAACAGAAAAAACACATAAATTTGACCTTTGACCTCGATGACCTTTGACCCAATTGGACCCATAAATCTTAATCAGGGATCAACCTGTATACACTCACCAAGTTTCATGCAAATCGGATCAAGGACTGCCCAGATATAGAAATTTGACCTTTGACCTCGATGACCTTGACCTTTAAAAATAAACCCCTCGAGCTAATATCCGGGGCCGCCCTCAACCTTCCCACCAAGTTTGGTGAAGATCGGCCCAAGGACCTGGGAGGAACAAACAGAAAAAAAACATAAATTTTACCTTTGACCTCGATGACCTTTGACCCAAATGGACCCCTAAATCTTAATCAGGGATCAACCTGTATACACTCACCAAGTTGCATGCAAATCGGACCAAGGACTGCCAAGATACAGAAATTTGACCTTTGACCTCGATGACCTTGACCTTTAAAAATGAACCCCTCGAGCTAATATCCGGAAGTTTGGTGAAGAACGGCCCAAGGACCTGGGAGAAGTAGGGGAACAAACAGAAAAAAAAAAAAAAAAAAAACATGACCAACAGAAAAAAACATAAATTTGACGTTTGACCTCGATGACCATTGACCCAATTGAACCCATAAATCTTAATCAGGGATCAACCTGTATACACTCACCAATTTTCATGCAATCGGACCAAGGACTGCGTAGATACAGAAATTTGACCTTTGACCTCGATGACCTTGACCTTTAAAAATGAACCCCTCGAGCTAATATCCGGGGCCGCCCTGTATACACTCACCAAGTTTCATGCAAATCGGACCAAGGACTGCCGAGATACAAAAATTTGACCTTTGACCTCGATGACCTTGACCTTTAATAAATGAACCCCTCGAGTTATATCCGGGGCCGCCCTCAACCTTCCCACCAAGTTTGGTGAAGATCGGCCCAAGGACCTGAGAGAAGTAGGGGAACAAACAGAAAAAAAACATAAATTTGACCTTTGACCTCGATGACCTTGACCTTTCAAAAAATGAACCCCTCAAGCTAATATCCGGGGCTGCCCTCCACCTTCCCTCCAAGTTTGGTGAAGATCGGCCCAAGGACCTGGGAGGAGTAGGGGAACAAACAAACAAACAGACAAACGTTGCTCAAATTATAGTATGATTTGATTGAGCGAGCCCCGATTTTGCAATTTTACCTTTACAATTATTTGCCTCTGAGTCCATCTAAAATGCATTTATTTCTCAAAAGCGCATTTTATGTTTATTTCTAAATATGTTTAAGTCAGTAATAGCAAACAGAATTCAAATTGATAGGTCTTTTATGTTTTGCCACAAAATTGTTCAAAAAGACACTTTTTAACATAATTTTTGTGTCTTCCAAATTTGATGAGTTTGAACACCGTGCATCGTCAGAATGGTGTTTGTGAGCATTATATAAAATAATCACGTTCCTTTTTTAACAAACCTATGGCATTAATTGAGAGTCAAGTTGTGGAAAAATATCGTGTGTTTATTACACTTTTTATTTTTTGCCGTTACTTTATATGAAAAGTCAGAAAGGAGATAAAAACAATTCAGTAAGTTGTATCAATTAGGGGATAACTGTATTCAAATTTTTCATTTGGGGCGGTATATCGTCGGATATACGGTCGGAAATTTTGTTTTACGGCGACGCGTCAGCGGAGCCGTAAAACATGATTTCCGACCGTATATCCGACGATATACCACCCCAAATGAAAAATTTGAATATTGTTATCCCCATTCTAATGTACTTTTTAACTATAAACATCGAAAAAATGCATTGTTTTTTGCGAAACGTGAGCGTCACCAGCGACGAAAAACACGACGTTAACCAATCATAAGCGACGTTGCTCATGACGTTGGGTTTCCGACGGTATATCGCAGAATATACCGTCGCAAGGTTTTGACGTTATCCAATCAGACTTCGCGTTACATTCTCAAGTGCATTAGAATCTCTAAAACATCCTGCTTTGTTTTTTGTCTCTATATATACCCAGAGGAAGAAGTTAAGTCAGTGGGACCCCGCCCATTGAGGCCTAAAGAAAAATATGGGCTGCTTGTGCCTCCAGGCAAAGCTTATATATACTAATGACTGATCATCTGATTACTGGTTAACCGCTCTGGTCTGAGCCTGCCCAGAAAACGTGGTTAAAGTCAAACCATCCATACTTATAAGCCTTTTGTGGCTTAGTTGGATGGTTATATTTCAAACACTTGTTGGATGTAATGACATTCTCACTTTGGGAACGTCCCAACATGACCTTAGCTGTTGACTGGGACGTAAAGCATCAATTCAAACAAACATTGAACACATCTTGCTTTGTTTTTTTTTTTTTTTTTTTTTTTTTTTTTTTTTTTTTTTTCTCTCTCTCTTTATATACACATAATTCCTATTGACCTCAAGTGGCATGACTGCAGTCGATTTAATTTATAATATGGTTCTGAAGAAAATTTTAAAGGTTTATCTTGATATGACGTCTTTCTCGGTTGCGTGACCTGGACACTGTAAACAATGTCTGGTTCTCCCTGTCCTAGGATGCTCGACATGAATTTCGACTTTGATTGACGAAGCAGTTTCAAGGGAGAAGATCTTTCACAAGTAGCCCAAGGACAACGACTGTTCACCTGAGAGTTAGAGAGAACGGTCACTGGACAAAAGAAGTTGTTTGATGTTTGAATATCATGATATTATACATGTACATGTATATTGTACCGAGGTTGGGGCAAATTAGCCCCTGGAGTCAAATTGTACGTTCAGAATCATTGATATTCAGTCTTACTGCCCATTTCCTGCAAGATTTTCCTTCAAATGGCATTTTAACAGTTTTCCCCATTTCAATGCTTATCCAACCTAAGTTGACCTTGTGGTAAAATAGGTCAAGGTCATCACAGGGTAATGATTTACATATACATTGTAGTACTTGAGCCATCGGTGCTTCATGCCAAATTTCTTTGAAATCGGCTCACCGGTTCCGGAGAAGATTTTGAAGGGTTTTTGACCATATATGGACATGGCGGCCACCTTGGTCACGTGACCTGGATTATTTATACAAAATGGTTCCCCTTCCTATAGATGCTTCATATAAAATTTGACGAGTTCATTGACGAGTAAGGGTTTTACCACGAGGACCGAACAATTAACTAAAAGTTGTGAATCACTGCAGAAACTTAGGGTGAGTTTAGGATCCTAAGCCTGCCAGTTGATTGTTCCAAGGCGACACTTCTGTGGTGGTTTTTATTGTGTTATGTCTTGGGTTTGAATTTTTGTGTTTTAGCACCTTACACATGTTTTCATTATTAATTTAGTTAAGTTTGGGTAACTGAGTTGCCGTCTTTTTGGAGAAAAGCTGTTCACTCGGCTTACGATATGTTTTCTTAGTATGAGTACCTGATTGTTAATTTGTTTTTCCCCTTCTCGGTTTTTTGAAGCTGGAATCTCTTTCTGTTTGTCTATTTCCTGATCATTGCCTACTATTAGTTTTCATATAAAATATGACTTTGATTGGTCAAGTGGTTTCGGAGAGAACTTTGTAAATGTTGACGGACGCACAGACGCACGCCGGCTCGAGTACCATCCTATAAACTCCCCATGAGCCTTCGGCTGAGGTGAGCTAAAATGATAGACGACGACGGACGGACGACTGATGGGTGATCGAATGTTGGGTATTTGCCTATTCTATAAGCTCAACGTGCTATAAACAATGTTTAAGACGCGAAAATACCTTGAAATAACAGCTCACTAAAGTCTGGATGACAAACGGCTGCCCATACCTTTAAAATGCTTTTTTAGTTCTCACAAAGTTCTTAGATGATAAGAACATTGTATAAGGGTCCAAATTAAAGTACAATATTATACGCGTTCTCACATAGCGAGTGTGCATGAAAAATAATTATTATAGACACATCAACGGCGTTCCATACAAAATGCACTGTTTTATCGAAATGCAATTCGCAGCGTATTTCTATACAGTGGTTCCGTATCAAGCACTGTTCAGGCTACCAATATACAAAAATTCAGCCATATCAAAGTCGGGTGCAATTTTTTTTTGTCATTTTGCAAGATACGCGATTTCGGTTCCCCAACTATCTACTCCCGCCTCAGCATCCATTTCAATTTGTTGTCAAAATAAATTTTATACCCTTCTGGTGTCATAAAAATAAGACAAATATGAAAGAAAAGTGTCCACTTACCCAGTAGTAAACATTAAAAGCGATGGAAAGTTTCTTCAGGAAGAACCTGCTATCACAACAACAGCCGCCACCTTCCTCGTCACTTCTCACAGATCTACCCATAATTCCTATATATTATGTTGACTTCCTGTGCTGGGTAACCATTTTTTGTATCATTTTTTTCTTCTTTTCTTCTTTTTTTTCGATATGTAATTTGTAGACTTGTTTTAAACCATTAGTTCCGCATTTTCTTCGCACTAGGCAAAAAGCTTTTGAATCTGCATACGTTTAAACACCCCATAAAATGCTTAACTTTCACTAATTGGTGTTTGTATGTCCAAGTATATTTTATTACCAGTATATCTTAATATAATCATAATGCGTATTTAAAGGAGATTGATCCCATGTATGATCTGTTTGAAATAGTTCCATAGAATTTCTACATGTATGAGTTCTAAATGGTGAAACAACAGTTGCATTAGTACAAACTAAAACTAAGAAAATGAAAGTGCAAAAGTAAATACGAGATGATCATAGCAATATCACCCAGTGACTATTACATACTGTTGATGTTATGGGGATTTAGAATAACTATCAGTGATTATACACTCTTTTATCTTAACCGCTTTGTTTTTATCATTTATTTATTTTGCTTACAAATAAGGGAGGACCACGTCAATTTGCTTTAAGTCGAAAATGTCGTGGGCAGATCGTACGTGTCATTGACTCCCAAAAGTTGCAGGAAACGTCTTGAATGGAAAAAACTCAGTAAAATATGAATAGAAATGCCATGAATGGATACAACCCAGGCAACAGACGGAAAAGAGAAGACAGCATAAGACACTTCGTGATTTCTAATGGCACGTATGGAGAGCAAGATTAAAAGCTCTTTCCCAACAAGGTCGTCATTCCGCTAGCATCAACCAAAAACAAAGGTAGCAAGTATAACAAGAAAAGGCAGACAGAAAAAAATCTGAGATTGCAGCAGACAAACTTAGAAGTTCAAAACGGGTTTTATGGTAGAAGCAATTTTCAAGTATGAACATTACATTTTTTTTTACCGAATCGTTACAAACAGGTAATAAACTTTCAGCAAAGAATGTAAGTTCAAGGGGTTGGTGTTAGTAGAAAGGAAAACCATGTTAAAGTAAAATGTTATATTTCAACTGCAGTAAAACAACACGGTTGAGCAAAGTATTCAGGCCATTACCGGAAATGTCATTTCTAGTGAACAATCTCAAAAACAAAAGTCAAACAATTCTGTTAAGCAATAATGTTAACACCTTGTTTATCAAGACATAACCAATGCGACTGCGAACAAACAATGTAGATGAAACCAACCGTTGGTTTAGGCTAAGACTGTAAGATGCAAATGCTTGTCTGAGAACAACTTATGATCATTATATTCCGTGGCAAGTTGTTTCCAGACATGGTTTTACTCCCTACTGTCAGTAACTGTTTTCATCTACGTTTGTTGTTCTCAATTAAGTTGGTTGTTTTAGGTAACCAGTGTTTTAGATAAACGCTTTTAACTTCAAACGCTAAACATGAACGAACTAAGTCCATTCCACTTTGTGCTTGGAAGGTTCGCACATAACTGACAATCGCCTAGAAGCATGTAGCACCGGGAAGCACGTGCCATCAGTGGTAGCTTTAAAACGCCTCCACGTCATCTTCTCTTTGTTTCCAAACACATATTGTGCAGACCATACCAAATAACTGAAATAACAGATACATATCTTGTGCACCATCCGGTAAACATGTCCGTGAAGTGTATACCCTCTTTAAACCCCACTTTTATATATATATATATATAGTAAAACTGGGGTTTGTAGGGATATACCTTTTTTCTTATTTTTGCTCCAAAACATAGATTGTGGGTACTCGTTGAAGAAAAATAAGAAAAATATCAAAAATCTTCCAACGGAATTTCCCCAATTTCTTCACCTGAAAAAAAAAAAATCTCTGTATATTGCATGGGCAAGTTTTCGTAAAGCTTCGATCAGTAATACCAAACTCTGACAGTCAAAAGGACAAACTAGAGCTTACAAACTGCGGATACCAATTCGTCATGTAGAAAAGTGGAACAGAAAGAATGGCTTTTGGGATAAAATTGGAAACAATATGTACTGATATGTATTTCCTTTATCAGCTTAAAACAACTGTCTCACCACAAAGATCACACAAGGGTCATCCCATAAGTTCTGACAGCGACTCAATGAAACCGAGTCTGTTATTCAGGGTGTGTTTAAAGTTATATTCAAGAATACTTGAAGCCTGGTTTCCACAGACAGATTTTCTTTGGCGAAGATTATTTGTCAAAGAAACTTTGGCAATGGTTTTGCATTCATACACAGCAAAGATTATTTATATTTAAACTTAGCTCGCTCACCTTTGTCAGAGATATTTAACAATGAAACAGTATATTTTTTCTGCAACAAACCTACTTTGTCAAAGAAAAGTTGTCCGTGGAAACGAGGCCTGACAAATATGTGTCATCTGGTCATATATTTACCACGCTATCACTGCAACGTATGATTTACAATGTCTCATGTTTTGCTCTAAAACATTGTTATGTTCAGAGTTTCGAATAAACATATTTGTCTGTCTGTCTGTCTGTCCGTCTGTCTGTCTATAACTTTATACCAGAATATATATGTGGATGTGACTGTAGAACTTTATGTGGTAAAAGTTAGAATATGCAACAATACATTCATGACCAACTTTGACTAGCAAAATAATTCTGAATTAGTCAGGCGTGTACGAGACATTGGGTCATCGTCAAAATTTATTGGATGACTAGATGAATATTCATCAAAATTAGAAATGAAAGAATTGTACCTGGATCAAGGCAACACCAATACTGACAGCACCAACAGTCAACAAGTTACTCTGTCCCAATGCAACGAGAGCGTTCGCACATCCCTGTAAAAGCACAGCAGTACATGTAGTTTTATTTTGAAATCTCATTGGTGTCCACAGTGAATTTCATCATGTCAATATCTGTCCAGTAGAGACAGTAGAAGCAGCCAAGATGTGTTGCTTTAGGACATGTACAATACTATTTTGAAAATACTCAAATAAGAAGTTATTCAAAGGGGACACCAGGCTTGTTTGGTTTAACAGTTAACTCAAACAAGCCTGGTGTCCCCTTTGTAGAACATACGCAAACGGCAAGCCCCAGATATAATGTCATTGAATAAAAGGAATCACAATTACAATACATGATGAACGTGGAATCAACCAATGAGACCATTCGTCACAATATGAGCCGTCTCGTGAGAAAATCAACAATGTGGTTTCCGAACAGGTCCGACACAAATCAGGCTGTACAGTTACAGAAAAGAGCTAGAATCTTGAAATTTCGAATTTACGTAGAAGAGGAACTGTACTATCCGAGTAGCGAAAACAAAGGCGCTGATCAGCTTCGCAGACACTGCGAAGCTGATCTGCGCCTTTGTTTTCGCCTAGGCAGATTGTTGCTTTTCCCCATGTGGTGGCTCAATTTATGTATAAAATAAAAACTTGATCAGTGATTTATTTACAATTTTTAAACTATGGGTCCTGGGGACTCACTGGATTCAAATCAGTGGGTCCAACTCCCATCTTATGAGTCCAAAACACTCTTTTTCATTGCAAATCTGCAAAAAACATCGCATCCTGGGACCCACCAAAATTAAAACTTTGCATCCTATAGAGACCAAATTATGAGTAAAAGATGCAGGATGCGCAGGTAAAAAAATCACTGTTGATACTTTTAACGAAAACATCATAATGACGGGTCGATGATAAAACCTTTCAATGGATGACAAAACAGAGGATACACTAAAATATATACTGGTAACATATAGGCATAGTTTGGAATACATAAATGTATGGTAAATAAATTCGCCATGTACATTTACTTACAGTATTGTAGATTTTCGTGGCGTCTATAGCATTGTTGCAGTTTTCCATGTTGATATCTTTACAGCATGATCGTGGTACCACTGTGCTACCTCTAGCCGTCGCCGTGTTAGCGTCAGTATAGTACCTTGACGCACTCCAGTCGGCTGGACCATTGAACCCACAACATTCCATCTACAGAAAAAACAGTGATAAAAGTTAAATGTCTTTCAAGAATGATATTGGTACAACTGTGCTGCCTCGAGCCGTCGAAGTATAGTACCATGACGCGCTCCAGTCTGCTGGACCACTGAAACAACAGCATTCTAGCAACAGGTAAAACAGTGATTATAGTTAAACGTTATTTCAGCATTATCGTGGTACCACGGTACTGCCTCTAGCAGTCGCCGTGTAGGCGTCAGTATACTACCTTGACGCACTCCAGTCTGCTGGACCATTGAACCCACAACATTCCATCTATAGGTAAAAACAGTTCTTATAGTTAAATGTCTTTATAGCATGATCGTGGTACCACGGTGCTACCTCTAGCCGTCGCCGTGTTAGCGTCAGTATAGTACCTTGACGCACTCCAGTCTGCTGGACCATTGAACCCACAACATTCCATCTGCAATTTAAAACAGCAATTATAGCTGGGTCATTGAAACCACTGGAATCCATATACAGATAAAACAGTGATTATAGTTAAATGTCTTGGTACAACTGTACTTCCTCTAGCCGTCGCAGTGTAACTGTTGGTGGCAGTATATTACCTTGACACTCCACTCTGCTGGACCATTAATGATATAATGTCACATCTGTCCATGTTTGAGAAAAGTTTGGAGTAAATTGTACGGCATGCCATTAGAGCAGTTATGATACTTTAAACACTTTTTACTGTTCTCTCTTACTGAATGAAGTTCATAAATCGTGAAAAAGCGCCACAAAACTTCTTGGCCAGAAGTTTCAAACAAGTAGCCCAAGGGCAACGATCGCTCACCTGAGAGTCAACAAATACAGTCACTGGACAAAGTGTTTTTTTTCTCCATATATGGGTATGACGGTCATCTTGGTCAAGTTTCAGGCCTATGGCTGCAATGGTTTCCATAGGATCATTGGTCCTGTAAATGCTTACATGAGACCTAGTTGTCACTTTTTCCCAGGTTTCCATGTTTGCCTATGTTTCCAAAATCAGTTGTTTGCATCTATCACTTTTCAGTTCTCAGGCTGCACTAGTTTTCAAAAAATAACATTTTAAAAGCCGATGGGCTCCTGGGGTCCATTTTTTTTTTTCAGAATCATTAAATTTCAGTCTTACTGCCCTTTTCCTGCAAGACTTTCACCTAAAATGACATTTAAAAGTTTTTCCCATTCAAATGCATTGACGACAGATGTTGACCTTGCCATAAAATAGGTCAAGGTCACCATAGGGTCATTTTTATATATACATTGTAGTACTTGAGTCATCCATACTTCATGCAAAGTTTCGTTGAAATCGGTTCACCGGTTCTGGAGAAGATATTTTAATGATTTTTACCATATAAGGGCATGGCGGCCATCTTGGTCATGTGACCTGGATTATTTATATACACATTGAATCCCACTTCGTATTGATGCTTCATATAAAATTTGGCTTTGATTGGCCAAGTAGTTTCAGAGAAAAAAAATCTTTGAAAAGTGTGTATGGACGACAGACCGGCCAAGGTCAAGAGATGACCTTGAACTAAATTAATCATATACCTTCATCTAATCCATTAGTTGTTTGAATCTACCACTTTCCAGATCTCAGGCTGCAATAGTTTTCAAAAAATAGCTAATTTCCACTTTTCCCATTATAAGTCTATGGAAACTTAAAGTTACCATAGCAACCAGAGTTCTTATCCGACTGGAATAAAAAAACACAAATTATGTAGAGGCTACTGTCAGGAACATGCATACAAAGTACAGGATTCATCCACTTGACAATTTCTGAGGAGAAGATCTTTGAATGTTTTTTTTTTTTTTTTTTTTTTTTTTTTTTTTCAAAATTTTGCCCTTTATGGGGCCCCAGCAACCAATCAAAATGAATGATTAGGACAAAACTCGCAAGAAATGTCAAACACTACTCAATAAACATTTCTGCAAAAACAAAATTCAAGTGTCTGCAATTTTAGCGGAAAAATAGCCGATTTCCACTTTTCCCATTATAAGTCTATGGCCACTGTCAGGAACATGTAAACAAAGTATAGGCTTCATCCCCTTGACAATTTTTGAGAAGAAGATTTTTGAATGTTTTTCAAAATTTTGCCCTATATCATGGGGCCCCTGCAACCAATCAAAATGAAGGATTAGGACAAAAGTCACATGAAACGTAGAGGACTACTCAATAAACATTTCTGCAAAAACAAAATTCAAATATCTCCAACAAGACAGCAAAAATAGGCAATTTTCACTTTTCTCCATTAAAAGTCTATGGGAAGCATAAGTTGCCATAGCAACCAGAGTTCTTATCCGATCAAGATAAAAAACACAAACTTTCGTTCCCCCTACCCATGGATGCTCCACATAAAATTTGGCTTTGATCGGCCAAGCGGTTTCAGAGAAGAAGATCTTTGAAAATGTGAACGGACGCACGCACGCACGGACGCACGCCGGCTCGACTACCATACTATAAGCTCCCCATGAGCCTTCGGCTCAGGTGAGCTAAAAATATAATGTAATGCAAATTAAACACATCATTAGCATATGGTCCACTTGATAAGTATATGGTTTTCTAGATCTTTATAACATTGTGCAATTAATTTTATCTGGATGGTGGTAAAAAATTAAAAGTCTTTATTATCAAATGAACTTTTTTAAAAAAGAAGAAACGACTACTGTACCTCACTCTGCATATAGTCTATGGAAATAGAGAAGGCCTTGTAATCTTGGTAGCCATACTTTGACATAATTCCTTGTTCTGTGTATTCTTTCACAAGAGGGAGCACCTGGAAACACACAAATGCAGACACTATATCTGAATCAACCATTGGTTTCCGAATAGGTCTGACACAAACCGAGCTATACAAACACAGAAGATGGCTAGAGGCTGGAAATTTTGAATTCAGAAAGTAGAGGAATTGTACTATTTGTACTACCCCCGTTGACGTTTTTCATACATGACGCTTACACAGACAAAAGCAAACCATTAACCATTTTCATCAAAAACGGTATTGCGGGGAGACGGCGGAAGAGAGCGCGGTGACGTGGAAGAGAACAGGACTCCGGAGCGAGAGGTCACGTCATGGGTTCGATACCTACCTCCGCCTTGTAATGTTCCTGAGAAAGACACCCACTTTCTTTGACTGAATAATTGTTGGTTTGGAGCGTTAAGACCTCAACTCATAACAATAAATGCCGACTACATAAGTAAAAGCAGGGAACTGCTATACGGTTAACAGTTCCCTGGTAAAAGACACTGTTATTTTTGTTGATAAAATGTTAGAATTCTCTGCAAAGGATTCTCACATTTTATCGACAAAAAATAACAGTGTATTTGCAATATTCTTGTTTGAAATTTTAACGAATTCTTAACTAACGACATCGTTAATTTTGAACAACTGGGCCTTGGGCGCTAAGCCATTGCCAAACCAAAATAATTTCATTTTTACAAAATGGAAATTAAATAAAGAGTATTTGTTCCTTACCTTGTCATAATTAAGCAGTCCAATTATACCTGCCGCCACCTCGACTATGAAGATAATCAGAAGAAACAGGAAATACTGAAAACAAAAATCGTGGAAACTAATAATACATTTACTGAGCTTTATTCTGGATTAATTTTCTTAATTATTTTCCCACACAATTTTAGTATAATACATGTGTACAATTCTAGTAAGTACAACATCAAGCATCTAGAATTCCGAATATGTATTTAAAACCGGACCGAGTGTACAGGTACTTTTTTTATAAAAATCAAAATATACATTTTTTGTAACATGTTCCTTCAAAATAGGATTTAAATTGCAGATAATTACACGGTAGTAGTTGACCTTGAACCAACATTTTCGTCAAAATTTTGTTTTGCAGTCAGAGGCTATTTTAAACTCTTAAAGTATACAAAAACGACATTATGTTTAGACAAATAGCTTAAGAATGTCCAATGTTTAGATCAGTACGTACCAAAGCAAGCATTATTTTCGACTGTGTGAATGCCCCTACACATCCAGCGAGGGAGATAAGCACCACCATGCCCCCAGCCCCTATCATTATGTAGGAGACTACCTTGAGGGCGGAGGCCCCAAACAGTTCATCAAACTGGGTCTTGTTGACTCGCCCATACACACCTACTCCAAGAATACCCAGACCAGCAAGCTGGAAGATAAGCCATTATATATAAAACTTGTAAGAATCATTATATGTGCAACTAATATACAAATTTCTTCAATCCATTTTTTTTTATTTAGCTCACTTGAGCCGAAGGATAACATGATGAGCTTATAGGATGGTATTCGAGCCGGCGTACGTCCGTCCGTGCATTCACATTTTCAAAGATTTTCTCTGAAACCGCTAAGCCAATCAAAGCCAAATTTAATTAATTTATATGAAGCCTCTACATGAAGGTGGAACCCATGCTACATTTATTCCAAGATGGCCGCCATGCCCATATATGGTAAAAACCCCAACCACTTTTCTCTTGTCCATTGACACAGACAGACTGTCAGGTGAGCGACCGTTGCGCTTTGGGCTACTTATTATATATAGACTCAATGATGTGACAACTCATAAATTAAACTCTGAAAACAATTAAAATGATGGAAACAGAAAAAAAATCGTGGTACGATTCCAATGTAAAACAACTTTTCATGTACGGCATATCGACTTGGCATACATTGTTCACAGAGTTGTTTTCCAAAAGATGCCAAGATGCCGAGATTCGATTAAGTGTGTACGTAATAGCAACGGACGAAGGTAAGCAACTGAGTTTGATAGTGCTTTTTGCTTTACATGCGTTGCTCTTCTTGTTATATATAGATAATGAAACTAGCAAGATTTCTGACAAATCATTCAATAAGCTAGAACTAAGGAACAAAAACGGTAACATATATAAGTGGATCTATATTAAACTATTTGAAACATCATTTTGTATTAAATGAATTCTAGATTTACGCATGACGTCATGCATAAGTCTAGAATTCATTTATACAACAAGATGTTTCTTAGTTTAATATGCAAGCATGTTACCGATAGCTTGGATTTTCTTTGCTGACTTCCACCAATGGTATTTGACTGCCACCGCCTCTCTTCTTTAAGGCACAAGAACGAAATAATGAAAGCAACAAATGAGCCGCATCGTGAGAAAACCGGATTTTTGCCTAGGCGAAAACAAAGGCGCAGATCAGCTTCGCGGTTACCGCGAAGCTGATCAGCGCCTTTGTTTTCGCTACTCGGATAGTACAATTCGTCTTCTACTTAAATCCGATATTTCAACCTTCTAGCTCTTTTCTGAGCTTGTACAGGCCGGTTTGTGTCGGACCTGGTCGGAAACCCCGAAGACCGGTTTTCTCACGTCGAGGCTCAAATAATGCTTACCAGGAAGACAATGTTGAAGATGACCAAGCAGACCTTTGCACACTTAGCGTCGCACATCTTTGCAGTTCTTAATTTCTGTCAACCCGTTCCTGGTGAAAAGTACTTACAAATTTACTGACGCATGGTCAGACATTCAGAGCAGATACTTTCTTAATAATTTTAATACAAGCATATAATAAAGAAGAAGAAGAAGAAGAAAAAGAAGAAGAAGAAGAAGAAGAAGAAGAAGAAGAAGAAGAAGAAGCAATAATAGAAGAAATAATAATAATCTTTACAACCGATCTGAACTTGGTGTCCCCATTCCCCAAAATTATATTGTTACCATACAAACTGATGCGAATTATAATAGGACCCTTAGTAGTCTTCAGTGAAAACAGTTCTGAGTGAACTTCTCTATGGTCCTTCTTGGCTATATTATTGATCACTGATAGTGATATACGATGCACAAAATGTTAAACGTATGTAGTTCACGAAAGTACGTCAAGAACCGTTTGACATGTCAGACGGAATGCAGATTCCGACAAACAAAAAATTGGACCGGATGTCATGTAAAACATTTATTTTGTCAAAACCTGAGCCGATATGTCTTCCAGCTTTCTTCAGCTTAAAAAAATACATGCATTCCGTTAGACAAACTATCAGAGTCTGTCTGACCGAAACCTCTTCAGTGTAAGGACTGTATCTTAAACAATCCAGAAATATGACCATGTGATTTTAATTGTTCCTTTTAGCTATTTAATTGTATTCCAAACGTTTATAAAAGTGGCATATTTTTTGTTAAATTGGTTTTCAATGGTTAAAGCTGTATACAGTCTGGCTACAGAAGTAGTAAATCATTTTCTGGCAGTGAACCGATTTTCAAAGTATTTGTAACATTTTCTTGAGACTTTTGAAATGTAAATGGGTGAGACAATCTTATTTTCTTTCAAGTAACAGCAAAAGGCAATCTCTGAAAGATGGCTGCTGTAACTTCAAATGTAAGTTTATATATCACTGTAGACCTACTCAGATGTAGATCTACCTAAAAAAGTTTTTAATAATGCTACCTTCTGTGATTCTCTTTGACCACCCATCATACATAAAAGCGACAATATCATTAACGTTAGTGGGCCCTACCATAGTAACCAGGGTTTTGAAATCCTGGGAGAAGGCACTTATTGTCAGGAATATGGGAGCAAACAACATTGGCGTTTAGGGAGCAGGGATCTGAAGAAAAATATTAAGGAAGCTGGGAAGACAGGTCATTTTTTCAAGGAACAGAGCATAGACCTCCCTGGTATGGCCTCGTTAGTTTCTGTGCCTATAGGGGGCCTACAGAGGGTGACTGTGCAGAGAAACAATTTGATCTCTTAGTTTTATAAGGGTGTAACCCCCCTACCCCCCTCGAGTCCCAAATACTCTTTATTTTTTTGCCCTGAGTCCCGAATACGATTAGCTTGTAATGTTCGTACGATGCCATTTTTTGCATTTTCGTACGGTCTCCGCAGGGTGACCTGATAATGTCCCTACGTTTCTACGATATGTGTTCTAAGTACCTTAGTAATTGTCAATTTAATTTTCGAACGATTTTCCGCCGATCTTCGTACAGTTCTGATTCAGAACGCCGGCGACAGGGCAAGAATTTTTACGATGGCCGTATGAATTGTTAACATATACCGTGACAAATGTCGTAGCCCACGATCACCTATGATGTCTAAAAATCGTAGGGAAAATTGCAGACCGAAAAATCTCAGTGCAAATATAACCTAGGCATTAGTTATGTCCTTTTTGTCGTATGAATTGTGTACATGTCGTATGGAAATGCTCTTGCGCGAGGCACACGAACACGAGAAAACCAACAATCTGCATATGCGAAACCAAAGGCGCAGATCAGCTTCGCAGTAACTGCGAAGCTGATCAACGCCTTTGTTCTAGCTACATGGATTCCTCTACTTTGTATATCCGAAATTTCCAGTCTCTAGCCATCGTCGGTGACTCTATACAAGTACATGCCGGGTTGTGTCAGACCTGTTCGAAAACCACATTGTTGGTTTTCCCACGAAAAGGCCAATATATAAATGTGGAGGAAAGTGTAAAGAGCCGTATAGAACCATCGGCTCAGGTGAGATAAAAACTAAAATAAAAACAAAATAAGTTTTATAAAATATGAAATAAACTAAAATAAAAACAAAAGTTTTATAAAGTATAGAGGTTATACATTTCGACGTTTGTGGGATTTGAACACACGTTTTCCGTTTGTCAATCACATTTGGACAAATTATTTGCGTCTTTAACCACTCGGCCATGTCATTTGGGCCATCCTTAAAAAATTGTTTGTTTGCAATTGCCTACCCGGGGTTTGAAGGTGTGGGTAGGTAGGTCGGATTTAATTTTTTTTTTTTTTTTTTTTTTTTTTGGTCACGTGGAAATGGGCAACTTATATATTTTGGTTAATATACATGTTATAATGTAATTATGCAACCCAGTGCTCAAGTCCAACAGGAACTTTAATCAATTTAAACAGAGCATTTAAAAGTTGACTGAAATTTATTATATTACTAAATCGCCCTTAGCCGCGCTACAAAGCGCAGATTCATTTAAAAAAAAAAAAAAAAAAAAAAAAAAAAAAAAAAAAAAAACATCCAGAAAACCCAATAAAATTTTATTTAAAAAAAAAAAAAAAAAAAAAAAAAACATCCAGAAAACCCAATAAAATTTTTTGGGTAGGAGGAAAAATAGTGGGTAGGTAGGCAATTGCAAACAAACAAAATTTTATTTTAGGCCTTGGGCCTCTTTGTATTATAGAAAGATTATAATTCTATGAAAATATACAATTTCAAGGGAAAGTACTCAATTTTTCAGCTTCTTGAATAAGTCCATAGAAAATGCTTCCTACGATAAATGTCTAAAATATAAATACATTTTAGCATTCAGATTTTAAAAACAGCAAATGCGCACCTCTAATATCTACAATAGTCTAATTCCATTATAAACAATGTAATTTTATTATACCATTTTACAGAAATATTTGTTTTATTCTTTATCTTTGCCCCAACGTAAATGCGTTTAACCTGGTTTTATACCAGCTACTTTCCCTTCTTCGGCGTCATGCTGTAAGTGATATCCGTGCCAATGATTTAAATCCGAGGCCTGCGTATCGCTATTGCACAACAGCAAAGTGCTGGGGAAGGTTCTAGTTCAGCACAAAGTTGAACGACATTCCGCTCGGGCTTAGCCAGGGCGAAGAGCGTTGGTGCTATGCCTTCGCTTCAACTAAGCGGTTTCCTCGGTGAGGGTCCGCACATCTGGGTTGGGGTAAGGGTCTTCCGAAAAGGAAAGGGGTTTTATAAGATGCGTCCGGAATAATGGGTTGGGATAGGAAAGTGGTTGGGGATAGGTTATGGGTTTGGGTCTCACCCCGGGGCCTTTGGGTGGGGGTAAGGATTGGTTGTGGGTTGGGGTATGTTAAGGTTGGGTCAGAGCCTGTAGATTGGGATAGGTTATGGGGTGGGTTAGGCTTTTGAGTTCGGGATTAATAAGGGTTTGTGTCGGGGCCTGTGGGTGGGGATAAGTTAGGAATGGGTTGGACGTGCGGGTGGGGATAGTTAAGGCGTCGGGGTGTTGTTATATAACTGGGTGTTGCTAACTAACTTGGAATTCAAAGTTGGCGACTGCCCATTTTCAGATTGACAATATCAATGAACGAGGAAATAACAATTAATTCACAACTAACATGTTCATGACATCCGTTAAAACTAAGCTATGAAACGTTATGTGAACATTGTACATTTCTGCGTGTATAGGTAAATTACGTTGACCGTGACGCTTGAACTCACGTGATGAAGTTTTGAACACGCGTTAAAAGGGGCACCTAGATTGGTTAATTTGATTTTGTCAAATTTTTCATACATGCTAGCCTTGAGGCCAGTTTAGACGATGCGCTTTTCACATACATGTATATTTGCCTGTGAATATATGTGGAAAACATACCATCTAAATTGAGATATGCACTGCTATGTTTTATCACGTGTGCTATACATATAGAATATAACATGTTCTATTTTTATAACATGTTTTAGTGGCAAATCAAAAGAGAGTTCAACGGGGTTTATTGCTTCTATAACCTCGGCAAGAACAAGTAATGCAATAACATAGATATCCGAGCTATCATTTGTCTATCATCAAAACTACCATCCACACGTTTTTGCAGTTGTAATTCTCTGTATTTTGAAAATTTTAGTGATTTGAGTATTGTATATGAGGATTCACTTATTTGTGTTTTGTACACATAAATAGAGTATCTTTATTGAACTTTATTTACTCGGGTGGTTATTTTGAAGCACATTTATGAGTGCCATGATATCTTAATGTTGGACAAAAGTCTCATAAAATGGAGGCAACACATAAACAAGGATGTTGACTGGGGCATATTTAGCCTCAATTCAAATAAACAAATAGAAAGTGTCAGGTTCACAATACCCTTAGTTCTAAGGATATGTGCTACGGTCCTGGTTGCAGCAGAACATTTATATCATTTAAATGCCGAGTGAGCGAAGCGACCGAAGAAAAATTTATTTCACCGCAAAAAGGGTTATCTTCATCTTCTAGAGAAACATCCTCAAAACTTTTAAGAATGCACAAATTTGTGAATACGCGTACAATTTGCTGTATTTGTTGAATCCCGCATACAAGCTTTAAATTATGCGTCCCTAATATCCGTTAAAAAGGGTCTGAATCCCGCGTACTATTTTGGGGGTTACACCCTCTTTTATGTTCCGATCCAATACAAACCGATGGATCTTAGCAAATGTCACGGTCTCTGACACCAACCTTGTCTGAAATGGGGATTGAAAATCATCCTTATTTACGATGCGCATTTCACCCACCCCACACCTGAGGTGATGATACGTAATTGGTCGACTTAGTATAAGAAGATAGATAGCATTCTAAAGTTAAACCGACGAAATATTGTCCTTCCGAATCAACGTCACTCTATCATAAACACAAACAGTATCTAGCGTCATTTAAACAGAGATAAATGTTATTTATGTTATAACAGCAAGACAGCAGACATTTTTAAATGGTTCTACAAATATTTCACCAATGTAACTTACCCTTTGAACCAAAATTTTTAATAAAAATTAACGAAATAAAAATATTTTGACAGACGCTCTTTATGTATCTTCGGGACGCTTGAACGTGCGCGCGAGAAATGTAGATTGACAAGTACTGCCTTTTTTCAAAATATAGGGTAAGTGATTTTACCAATCTTCGCTCTGTCTGCAGGTTCGATGTGTGTGTGTGTGTGTGTGTGTGTGTGTGTGTGTGTGTGTGTGTGTGTTATAGCATATATAGTTACACTTTTTGGTTTCTTATAGCTTCTTGACTAACTATGTTATTCTTTTAAAAGTATGAAATAATTCATCTCTGGAAATAGGAAAATTGCGTTTTTGGTGGACATGAATTAGGCCTACCTGCTATTTTGGGGGGTGGCCCGTCACACCAGATTTTATTATATTTTATTTTTTACTTTATTTATTTTATGCAGAGCAGCTGCTAGGATCAAGCCTATGTCAAAAGCTGGGACCTTACCTTTCGCAGCTGTAAAAGTATGTTATATCTGAGACCTATATACATGTATAGAACCTAAATTCACAGGCAGGGTGCAATCTGTAAGACAGCTGTGTGTGTGTGTGTGTGTGTGTGTGTGTGTGTGTGTGTGTGTGTGTGCATCATCCTAGGAGCCTTCAATGCATTCAAAAGTTCATGCCTATGTACGTTTTCATATTTTTCGTTAAGTTTGGGTAACTGCGTGGCCACCTATAGGGAAAATAGCTGCTCACTCGGCTAGCGATATGTTTTCTTAGCATAATTGTACCTGATCGTTAATTTAATTTCTTTTCCCACCTCGGTTTTTGGAGAGGGAAATCCTTTCTGATTGTGCCATTTGCTGATCATTGCCTACTTTTATCTTCCTAGAATATTTATCATGGATTATTGATTCGTAATTCTAGATAATTCGATTATTTGCTTAGCAACACCTGTTTTGTTCTCCATAAGATTGAAATCAGGTTATCTCAAAATTTCAATACGCGAGTCTTTGATTTAGACCATTTATAATATTCAGAAAAATGTCTTCATGCACATAGAAACCACGACAGTGCCAGGCGACGTTCTACATAATTATGTTTATACGCCGATTCTGTATTGACCGCTTCCATATGATACAATGTAGCAATTGTAATCTTGTTATCATTTTTAATGTTATATCATACATAAGCATACAAAATATATGGTATATAATATATTCTTTCATACATTTTTTCCAGAAAAGCACGTCTTTAATAGTTACAAAACTCACATTTGCGTCAGTATACATGGTTTCGTATATTTGACAATTATTCTAAATTGGTATCAACAATTCTTAACTTTGACATGGTTTTGAGAACAGGCGCTCTCGAAAGCGCAATAATAATGATATGTAACTGTAAAACCAGGCTTTTCATGAATTCAGTCTCGTATATTGCAGGTGTTTACAACTCAGAACATTGTATCGTTGTACCGGACATGCGTAAAATGCTCTTTTATGCAAAATCACATAAAAAGATTTACCCATAAAAACTTTTCCAGACGCAACTACTGAAGGTTAGCGCAGTTATCAAAACAGAAAACATTGAAATAATTGCGTAGATAAGAAATCCAATCATCGTTTATTTATTCAGCGGTCTCTGGTTTTCTCTTTATCCTTTCAACAAGTTTTTCAAAAATAGACCACCCTACGTATGGTGAAGCATAGTTTTCAGAAATGTTAATAAAACATTACCCTTTCTACTCCGATAAAACACTTGCTTTGCTGTTACTATACATAGTAATAAGGTAAAATAGGCAATGATCAGGAAATGGCGCAATCAGAGAGAAATTCCCTCTCCACAAACCGAGGGGTGGGTAAAAAACCAAAATTACATTTAGGTACTTATACCAAGAAAACATACCGTAAACCGAGTACGCAGCTATTCCCCACCAGGCGGCCAATCAGTTACCTGAACTAACCTAAAAATATGAAAACGTACATAAGGCTCAAACAGCACAAAAATTCGACTTCAAAACACAAAACAATACTAAGAACCACAACAGAAGTATCGCCTTGGAACGACCAGTAATATAAAATTACTACGGGTGGGGTGTGGGGGGTGGGGGCTTAAACCGGTTTAACTGGCGCCTAACCTCACCCTCATCTTCTGCAGTGGCATCATAAGCATATTTAAAAAATATTTAAAATATATAAAGCATATTTAAAATAAGCATTATTTTTGCTACGAGCGTATATCATGAGTTGGTCTCCGACCGGTCCATAGTTTTGGATACCATGGCCTGGTGCCCAGAACACAAGATTATAAGGAATAAGCTGCTAGATGAACAATGATTCTCAAGCAGCACGAGGCTAGAATAGAATAGAATAAAATAGAATAGTTTTATTCAACCAATGTCGGGTCATGTCTTGAATTTTAACAATAAGTACAACAAAATAAAATGCATAAGGCAATGAACAAGCTGTCAGAGGGAAACAGAAAGCATATGACAAGTGAATAAACAACAAATGGACCACAATAGATGGAGAAACCTTTGGTGATTTCAACAAACCAGATGCAATGGCTTTAATTTCTTATGTGTTTTGATTCTATGTTTCCATTGAACCAGTTTCTCAATGTAATACACATCACATGATCGAAACTGAAATTATGGGTGCTTTGTCGTAACAAAGATGTAAATGAGTGAAACAGCAATGATAACTTCGACTGTAAAGTCAGATTAAAAAAACGTCACTTGAACAAGATTTGAAAGAGAACATATATATTCCACAGGAAGCAGCTCTTTCTCAGAAGGTACCCATTTAGTCATTTGAGTATTTTCTAGTGTTATGTTAAGACAGCATGTGTTTGACGTCGAAACAGGAACCAAAGGGAAACATATAAGAGGTATCACCTTTGAACGCATAACTCTAAACCGTAAAGTAATGAACACATATGTATCTAATTTGACAGTAAATGAGGTCAGGGCTGATCTATAACAACCCTGAAAGAGGTACGGAACTAACGTCAAGTATTCACTATGGATATTGTCAGTATAGACAATCAGAATGTGTTAGGCGGTGCTTTCTATAATAAACGACAAGTGTTATTACCCCGACAGGTAACAAATAACATTTGTTTTTGATCTTTGAACAACCTTAGATTAAGTGAGGATGCTGAAAGCATCTAGACTCCAACGATTATCCTCGACAGATTTATTCCATCTGGCTCTGTTTGTTCCCACAAAAACTCTTGCAATTTATATTTGTTCAGGTAAATATTTTACAAAAGATAATACTTTTTTATAATATAAGATATATATAGCTCTCTCTCTCTATATATATCTGAACAAACATGAATGAATTTGTGAACAAGTTAGTGATACTATTTCTCCATTTGGTCATCTACAATAGGAGGTATTAACCAGATGACCATTGGTTCTGAGAACGCTCACCTGAAGCCTGATCTTGGAGCATCATAAAATGACCTTGACCTTGAATACTCACACACCTTTATTGACTTCATAAGTTGTCTGCATCTGCCAAGTTTCAGGTCTCAGGCTGCAAAAGTTTCAAACACGTGCACTGTTTTCACTTTTTTCCATGTTTATAAAAGCCAGTGTTTAATATTGACCTTGTTGTAAAATAGGTCAAGATCATCCTTTGGCCATCATTAAAACAAACTCTGATGGGCTAAGGTCCTTGATGCTATATACCAAGTTTCTGGAATTCGGCCCACTGGTTCTAGATACGAATATTTTTGAGCATCTGCGAGCATGGCGCCATGTTGAGCATTCAATCCAGATTTCCGGTATAAAATTTTGTTCACCCTAAGCATGGAGGCTCCACATAAAAGTTCACTTTCATTGGCCCAGTGATTTCTGAGATAACCATAATCTTAATTTTGATATTTCAAAGACCTTGGGCCAAGGTCTAGAAATGACCTTGACATTAATTAATTACATACCTTCACTGACTCCATTAGTTGTCTGCATCTAGCAACTTTCAAGTCTCAGGCTGCAATAGTTTCCAAAATATCCATTGTTTTGGCCTTTTCCCATATAAAGGCATATGTTTCAAAAATTGGCCTTGCCGCAAAATAGGTCAAGGTCATCACAGGGTCATCATTTTAGCAAACTATGATGAGCTGGAGTAAATTTTCCTTGAAATTGGCCCACTGGTTCTGGAGAAGAAGGTTTTTGAAGAGTTTAATCATATATGGGCGTGGCGGCCATCTTGGTCATGTGACCATAATATCTCAAACAAAATTTCAATGCCACTTACCATGGAGGCTCTACATAAAATTTCAACTTGATTGGCCGAGCGGTTTCAGAGAAGATCTTTGGAATTATGGACGACGACCGCGGACGGACGGACGGACGGACGACGACGGACGGACGCCGGATCATGACCATCATATAACTCAACTTTTGAGCCTTCGGCTCAGGTGAGCTAAAACTGAGCCTACCAACAATCTGGGTTTCCGACAAGGTTCGGCACAAACCGGCTTGTATCATAAAACCTGGGTCTGATGTCGTTTGTATTCCTAAATTCGATTCTTTACATTCTCATATTTTAATAATCAACACCAAGTCAAAACATTAATTATTTAACTTCAATTATACAGAAAACTCATTAGAACTGATTTAAGCATTTTTGTTGAAGGAGCGGAAGTTGTCGCTAGATTGCCATATATGGTGGAGGAAACTGGAAATTCCGGAGAAAACCACCGATTTTGGACGGGCGACCTCTGCCCTGTCACATATATTGGCCCGGTTTCGAACCAGGACAGTAGAGGTGATAAGCAAGTATGTTAACCACTTTGCTACAATCCCATTTTGTGATCATGTCGTGTCAAAGGTCACTTTGGTTCCATGTTCCGTTAACAGATAAACGGGACAAAGCGGGACACGGGGGTGCGACAATAAACAATGAAGGATTATACAGGTCCCCTACTGTCCATATTGCAGTAGTTTACATATTTGTGTGTTATTCAACTGAACGAACCGGTCGACCCATCTAACTGGCATGCTTTAATATAGTAACAATACATTAAATGCATCAAAACATTGCCACACAACAAGTATCTAGCGTCACAGAGGCAATATACCAACATCAATAATGGAATGCACCCGGTTTGGAACAACACCATGTCTGCCATTGTCCTAAACAATTGTTGGCGGTTAAGCTGTAACATCCATTTTCTTGGCTACCGATAGAAGAAACGTTGGTACGGCTTTTAAAGTAATCACTTTGATAGACGACTTTGTTTGTTTCTTTGTTCCAAACGCGAAAATCACCTTTGCCTCAAAACCAATCTGTAAAAATTGAAAATCAGCCGCTGCACTAGAAAACAAACAATCTGTATAGGCAAAAACAATGACGCAGATCAGCTGTGCAGTAACTGCACAGCTGATTAGCGCCTTTGATTGTGCTCTATATATGGTAGTGATGCCTCTTATCTTTTAACTAAATCCAAAGTTTCAAGCTTATAGCCTGCTTCTGTGAATGTACTGGCCGGTTTGTGTAGGACCTGGTCGGAAGCACAAATTGTTTGTTTTCTCACGTGATGGCTCAAATCATATGTTTCTGAGACTTCAAAACAGCTGTTGATGTATGTTAAGAAAAGAAATAAACAATAGGTGCAAAGACAACCAAACCCATGGATCAACAGCAAAAAATAAACAAAACTGAAGGAGGGACAAAATACGTTTTAAAATAAAGTTCTCAAGGGAAGGTATACAAATAAACAATGAAGTGGCATTGTCTCGAATAAAGCTCTACCGAAAGCTTGTTTACACACAGGGGAATCGATGACTCCGCCCCGACATGAGTGAAAAAATGTTGACTGGGACGAACCAAACTAAAGCCAACAGGCTAGAAGTAAAGTCAGAAATAAAGTTAGCACCTTTGTGCCATTGGTGTGCCAGTCAAAGTGCGGTCGGGTGGGAATATGGGCCCCCTAAAGAAATAGATGACTGACCATCTGATTACTGGTTAACGGCTCAGGTCTGAGCCTGTCCAGGAAACTGAGAGGTTCACGTCAAGCCATCCATACATATAAGCCTTATTGATTAGTTGGGTGGTTGTATTTGAAGCACTGTCTTGTTTGATGTCATGCCATCCTCATTTTGGGTGAAAGTCCCATAAAATGGAGGCAACGTTCTGACATGCATGGCCATAGCTGTTCACTGGGACGCTATGCATCAATTCAAACAAACAAGACAGGTGCACGATTTCATAAAGTTTGCACTATTTCTGTTCAACAATCGTGAATGAGTAAAGATCAGATTTTTCTGTACATAATAAAACCTTTCGTCAGAATGTTTTGAATCTTTTTTTTATTCTAGCTAGTAAATAAGATGCATACAGATTCGAGAAGGTCGACACATTTTTTCTTGAAGTCAATTTTGTCGTCACATTGTTTAATTGCGTACTTTTATAAAGTCTTCGTGAGCTAATTCGAAAACCCTGGAACACATTTTAACCACAAGTTCCGTGTGTAAGAGTGTAGTCTTGCCAACAAAACCGATTTGGGCGATGCCTGCTTCTGTGACTGTACAGGCAAGTCCATTCGTCCAAGTGCGTTAACTGAAGTAAATGTTAGCGTGGATTTTAATTGTAAGTGTATACCATGACCTTAATGTTAGCGGGGATTTTACGATTCTCAGCATATACCACCACCTTAGTGCCACGGACAAAGACTGTGGGACGGCACCTTTGCTATAAGTTATAAAAATACGGTAAATGTGTCTATTTCCCAAATCTACGGTAAGAAACCTTTGACAGCTAGCCAGGTACATATGCTGAACGCATCACAAAAAGACTGATGAACCCGAACGCTTGTTACTCGATGACTGGTGTTACTATAAGTGTTCGTGGCAGGAATTATACTTATCCTGTCAGTGGACGGTAGGAGGTACATAATTCTGGAAGCAAGAATTCGTGTAGCATGCACACGTTGCAATGAGGTGTACGTTGTACACGGAAATACATGTATATAGATACAAGTCTATTAGTTTTATCTTCGGAATTTGTATTTTGGAATAATATGTTAATAACATTAGAATTATATTGACATGCATATAAATGCCTGAAATCAAACAAGGTATATGAATGTTATTCATACGCTTAAAACGATATCATTCACAAAATAATGAAATAGATTTGAACACATACAATGTACATGTTAGAATATGACTTTAAATTTGTTCAAAATTGGTACCAAATACTACAGACTATGCATATATTTGTGAAAACTTAGCGTACATTTTTGCTCAATACGGATCTGTGTTTCAAATCTTTGAGTTTCAATGATTTATTTTGTTACAGGTAAGATCCAGGTTTTCTACTCTCAAAGATAAGGAACGAGATAATTCTTCAACTACGTAATCTTCAAAGAAAGATGTTGAAAAATAATTGAGCCGCATCGTGAGAAAACGGAATTGTTGCCTATGCCAAATCAAAGGCGTATATCAGCTGTGCAGTAACTGCACAACGATCAGCTTACTGCACAGCTGATCAGCGCCTTTGTTTTCACTACACGGATAGTGCAATTCGTCTTCATCCTAAATCCAAAAGTTCAAGCTTCTAGACTTTTTCTGAGACGGTACAGACCGGTTTGTGTAGGATCTGGTCGGAAACCCCGAAGACCGGTTTTCTCGCGTCGCGGTTCAATGAACAAGCGGCCTTCTGTTGGAGTACCTCACATAAACCGGACTGTAAAACTCAACCACGGGCCTTGGTCCCGAGGTTATAAAACTTTTTTCATGCTCAGCTCAGCTGAGACTAAAATTTATCCTGCTCATAAATGTTAAAATGCCAACAATTGTTGGCATTTTAACATTTATTAGCAGGATAAATTACTAGATTTTGTGTTTTGAACCTGAATTTTCCAGAATGTTGAATATTTCAGCATTTATGAGCAGTTGAAATTTCATGCTCAGCTGAGCTGAGCTTGAAAAAAGTTTTATAACCTCGGGGCCTGGTATTTGGAGTATCAGAGATGAAGAATTGTGTGCAGTAAAAACAAGAGAGTCGATCACAGAGTTTCTTATGATGTGGCTCTCAAGGTATCACTGATTAAATACAGGCAAAGTTTGCAGTTGAGATCTTGAAGAATTCTTTATTTCAGCGTTTATTGGATGAAAATATTAAATAATTCAATGACAAAAAAGAAAATGTGGTGGTAAATTATAATTAAGAAAGCAATTTACGAATATTCCAAAGTGGTTCGTGGCATTCGGAAGGCTATGCACTGGAATTTTTAATCATATTTCATATTTTCTATGAGGCTTTGTTGGTCGTTAAATTGATTGGAAGTTTTAACTTTTACGAAAATGTTTAAAAACTCTTTGTAATTTAGAATAAATATTGTTAAAACCATAAGTTATGAAGTTAATTACCGGAGCTTTGTATTGATGGAGAGAAATTTTATGAAGAACTGCTGCTGGTATTTCAATTAGGCGATCATATCCGTCTATGTTAATAATCTGGGCCCAGAATAGCAGTGCTTCCTTAGCATTTTATGTCGACCTTAACTAAAGGCCGATAAATGATCCATACTAAACAGCAAAATCATGCTGAAATGTTTTATCATTTATTAAAAAAATATCATGCAGCGTTTTAATTAATATTTCGAAGAAAGTGCTACTTATGACTTAATTAAACAGTGAACTAATATCGTGACAATTAATCGGCTAGTTCCTTACTTAAGGTGGACTTAACCTTAAACATATTAAAGGGGGCATTGTACTTCGGGCGCATGCCTTCATGAAATTAATTTTGTCAGAATCTATTGAAAATATATATCGAATATGACATATAATTTCACTGTTTGAAAATTATTCCATATTATCCCTTTTTCATCACTTTTTACGATAATTATGTGTTAAATGACGAGAATGATTCCGTGATGTGCCTCAGTCTAGAAAAAACAACATAATATTCAGAATTTTACATCACTGTGAAGTACTTCGAATAATAAAGAAGTCATATAGATCAAGAGGAAAATTAAAGCCTACTTAAAAGAGCATACCGAACAAGATACCCACAGCGGGGTTTGGCAGTAGACTGGTATTAAAGGATTAGATATGATATAATTCTTGTAACGAAATGTAGGAATGAAATTTCTGGATCGAAAAATGTCTAGTTTAGACGGAGAACCACCTCCTCGGAAGTCTTTGGCTCCAAAAGTGTCACTGTCCCGTCGGATCTCGGGCTTAAGTTCGAAGAAAACGGAAAATAAAATTGTGATAAATGTCGGTGGTGTTCGTTACGAGACTTATAAGACCACACTGAAAAATATTCCGGATACCCGACTATCATGGCTTTCCAACACGAAAGCAAATAACCCGGACTTTGACGCCGAGACCGGTGAATTCTTCTTTGACCGGCATCCCGGGGTGTTTAATATGATCTTGAATTACTACCGGACGGGGAAGTTACATGCACCTACAGACGTATGTGGACCCCTGTTCGAAGAGGAGTTGAACTTCTGGGGGCTGGACGAGAAGCAGATAGAGCCCTGTTGTTGGCCCAACTATCGGGCTCATAGAGACGCCCAAGAAACGTTGGCGGAGATGGATGGTGGTAAGTAGAATTTTACTTAAATTAGACCTGCCGTTTTATTAATGTGGTTATCTTGTGTCATTGTAATAATGTTCAACCGGTACCGTAAGCGAAATGGTTTGAGTTTCCGCTTTGGAAGCGAGCGGTCGTAGTTTCGATCCCAAACCGCGCCATACCAAAGAGTTGAAATGGTACCACTGGCTACCTTGCTTGGCGCTCAGCATTATAAGGCAAGTACTGGGTCATGCCTGTCATATGGTTATAAATGTTCAACTTTACCTAATACCCCTAATATTAATATCACGACTAGGCTCAGAGAACTATGCTGTACCCCTAAATATCACGACTAGGTTCATAGGACTATGTTGTACCTCTAGTATAAATATCACAACTAGGTTCAGAAAACTATGCTGTACCCCTAAATATCACGACTAGGTTCATAGAACTATGTTGTACCCCTAATATAAATATCACGACTAGGCTCAGAAAACTATGCTGTACCCCTAAATATCACGACTACGTTCATAGAACTATGTTGTACCCCTAATATAAATATCACGACTAGGCTCAGAAAACTATGCTGTACCCCTAAATATCACGACTAGGTTCATAGAACTATGTTGTACCCCTAATATAAATATCACGACTAGGTTCATAGAACTATGTTGTACCCCTAATATAAATATCACGACTAGGCTCAGAAAACTATGCTGTACCCCTAAATATCACGACTAGGTTCATAGAACTATGTTGTACCCCTAATATAAATATCACGACTAGGTTCATAGAACTATGCTGTACCCCTAAATATCACGACTAGGTTCACAGAACTATGTTGTACCCCTAATATAAATATCACGACTAGGCTCAGAAAACTATGCTGTACCCCTAAATATCACGACTAGGTTCATAGAACTATGTTGTACCCCTAATATAAATATCACGACTAGGTTCATAGAACTATGTTGTACCCTTAATATAAATATCACGACTAGGCTCAGAAAACTATGCTGTACCCCTAAATATCACGACTAGGTTCATAGAACTATGTTGTACCCCTAATATAAATATCACGACTAGGTTCATAGAACTATGCTGTACCCCTAAATATCACGACTAGGTTCATAGAACTATGTTGTACCCCTAATATAAATATCACGACTAGGCTCAGAAAACTATGCTGTACCCCTAAATATCACGACTAGGTTCATAGAACTATGTTGTACCCCTAATATAAATATCACGACTAGGTTCATAGAACTATGCTGTACCCCTAATATAAATATCACGACTAGGCTCGAAAAACTATGCTGTGCCCCTAAAATAAATATCACGACTACTGTCTGTGTACCAGCTTTCAGAAACTGCATTTTTCAAAATCTCACTTTTCTGAAGCACCACAAGAAAAATGTGACCATGTTATCCCTTTGCAACTGAAAAGTCATGAAAAGTGCTGCAAAAAATTAGAAAATCGGTTCTATAATAAAATAATTGTGCCCAAAATTATTTCGAATATGCATTTTGCATGTGCAAGGGAGGTAATCCAAGCACCTTAAATTGACAATTAAGCAAATCCGTGGTAAATCTTTTAAGAGTTTTGCGCTCAGCTATGCATACAATACAATTTTGTTTTGGTTTGGTGCATTTTAGATAAAAATAACCAATTTAGATTTTTTCCCGGGAAAATAAATACTTCCCTTGCAGACATTTTACAATGGAAAAAGCCCTAATCAAAACTATTTTCTGGCACAAAATTTTTATTTGTTGATCGATTTTTTATTATTATTTTTTTTTTTTTTGTGGTACTTTTTAAGAATTTTGGAATGCAAAATGGTGACATGGTAGATCTAATATTTTCTTAAGGTCTTTCAGAAAAGTTAGATTTTGAAAAATGCAGTTTCTGGAAGATGGTGAAAGAGAACTATGATGTACCCCTAATATAAGTATCACGATTAGGCTCAGAGAACTATGCTGTACCCCTAATATCAATATCACGACTGAGCTCGTGAACAATATCAACACAGTTTTGATGACTCTCGGTGTGGATAAAGAGTTTTGATGTTATAATACTTCGACCGCCGTCGCTTTCACGGTACTGTGTCCTTGAGCAAGATAGCTTTTCCACATGCTTACCCAGGGAACAGTGGATCCCCGCGAAATTACTGTCCCGTTCAGTCTCGTTAAATTGTGTAAACGTTTTGGGTAAATCTATCATTTTTCTTGTTCCATATTAAGCTTCACTGTTTAATAGTTTAATTGTGTGTCACATATCAAATAAATACATCATATATACAGATTTACAACATTCTACAGCATACTTGACATCCAGACTAAACAGAATGTGAGACACTTTAGTTTGCAATTTGCTTTAAAACAGAATGCATGTATCACAGATCTACAAAATGTACATCAGATAAAACATTAGAAGCGAGATGCCACAGATTTTCAAAATTTGCATCAAATAAATCATAAGTGGCATTCATTTGCTTTAAAAAGTAATAAATACCATACTAAAAATCACCAAGAAAATATGGATTCTTGATCATCTTAAAGAGTGAGCGCTGCGGAGTGCAAATACCAGTAGACATAAAGGAGCGAGTCTGCGGGAACTTACTCACCAAGGGATTAATGTGCTTCTTTTGGGGCGTTAAAATGACTGACAAATACATCTAAAAGCAGGCAAGATACTTGCAAGATAAATTGTTTGCTTATTATGCGTGAGATACGGTCTGTTAAAATTGTTGAAATTTAGGAGTTTCGTAAAGTTGTTTTGAGTGGATTTCTGTGCCTGAAAGGATGTCGGATAGTTCTAGTGTAGAGGAGAAGTCGGACAGTGAGGAGGAGATGGACGATGCGTGTGAGTATTCGATAGAAACTGGAAATGGGTATGAATCGCTGAGGGGTGCGTCACAAGAAAATGAATGGTCAGATGAGCATAGATCGAAACGAAAGCGCAATAATACAGGGAGCATTGATGAAAATTCGTTCATGCGTATGACAAACGATGATAGGATGTTGGTCCTGTTTCAGAAGTTGGTTAATATTGAGCAGCAGCAGACTGAAATGAAACATATCAAACAATCGATTAAGGACAATGAGACAGCAGTGAACACTGTTCGCTTAACCACAGTGGAGCATTCGAGCATGATTAAGCTACTCAACTATAGGTCGCTAGATTTAGAGGCCCGGAGTCGTAGAAAAAAATTGTTGTTCAAGGGACTCTGTGAAAACCCTACTGAGGACTGCATTGCGTTGATTAAAGATTTTATATATAATGAACTGGACCTTGACGCTGATACCATGTGTATCGATAGGGCACACAGGATAGGGAAACGAGCTGTACGCGGTATTTCGAGACGACCCATAATAGTTGCCTTCCGTGACTTTCAGGATACGGAATGTATTATGAATAACGCATCTAAGCTAAGAGGCTCTCGTTTCGGCATAGACAGGGATTATCCGACAGAGATAAGTAGTGCGCGCAAGCTACTGTGGAACCGTCTGAAGGATGTACTAGAGTATCCTGCACGGCTTGTAATAGGTCGTAAAGTCGTGGAAGATGCATTTCCTGACTGGTACACTGTGTTGAGTAGCAAACGAGTTGAACCTACTATTTCAGAGGCTGTGAAGGCGTCGAACGATAGAGCGGAACAACGTCGTCAAAACCGCACTGGGCCTAATTCGTATGAACAGTCTTCTGAGCGAGCAAATACGATGACGAGCGGTTGGCCCAATACTCAGAGGCCTAATACACATCCTAATCCCCAGTCGAACTTGAATGATAATATGGCTAGTGCAACCAATTCCACCGTGTATAACCGTATGGGCGAACAGCGGCGTGCAGATGATGTCGAGGATGCGACGTTTTATTCTGAGTATGTTAATTCGCGCATGCGCCCTCCTCAACAGCACGTAGCGTGGGGCGCTGGTACGTCGGGTGCATCGGGTGCAACGAGGAGCTTACAACCGCGCAAATACCAGCATAGCAATTCACAAGTTTCAGACATCTCAAAATCAGTTGTCAAAGACAAGAAATTGACAGTACACATCAGTTATGCAGGTGCAATTTAAATATAGAAAAAGTTGTTCATTTCTTTAAAATAGTCAAAAGCTGTCAAACAATCACCTTGGTCTGTTTCATTATTTTCAAACAACCAATGAAATTTTTGGAAAGAGAAATCAACATCTGTCAATTCCATCTTACTGTGACCAATCAGAGATATTAAGGTGATAATGTACATTTCAAGGTTGATACAAATATTGGACAGGAAATGTCAATTTCATGTTTTTGACAACTACTTAGGAGATGTTTGAAACACCTGGATTGCTAAGCTGCTATTTGCCTGGTTGTATCTGAAGGATCAGGCATAATGCAATTGAACGATCAGGATTTTCCTCCGCTGAATAAACCTGGAGACAAAAGCATGGGTGATAGACCGTATAGGCGGACAGAACCTCAACGTTTGAACGATGAGCATGCTACATATGTGAAGTATGCTGCTGGTAACGTGGTAAATTCTCAGACCAGCAACAGCAACGGCGCGAAAAATAATGATCGCAGAGGGGGTGGACTTTCGGAGCAGCAAAACGTACAGGGTGGTGCCGATAGATCTAGTACCGCGACTGGCGCAGCTAACCTGCGTCATAATCAGACGATGTCTACAGAACGTGACAAACCTCGAGCCACAGCAAACTAATAGGACAAGCAGGGGAGTGCGTGTGCACTTAGATTCGCGTTGTTAAACATTCAGGGTTTGGCAACAAAGACTACGAATAAACTCGAGAGCCCTGAAATCTGTGATTTATTTAATAACAATGACATCGTTATGTTTGTTGAGACATGGGGTCATCGTCATACAAATTTCAATGTACCTAACTTTCAATACTTTGAATTAAATAGAACAATTTATAAACCCTCTAGTAAACGCGCATCTGGTGGTATTATAATATACATAAGAGAAACTCTGATTAAACCTGATTCTATTGTTTTGTTACAAAAAGAGAGTGATGATGTAATATGGGTACGTTTAGATGATATAACAGGTTCAACCGATTATGTCTATTTATGTTTATGCTACAACCTGCCAGCAGGAACGAGTAGACAATCATTGGTAGAAGACAGTATGTTGGATAGACTTATAAACTATATGGTGCATTTAAGATCAATAACAGATAAAGTTTGCAAATTTATCATATGCGGAGACTTTAAGGCAAGAGTTTCAGATTTGAAGGATTACGTTAATGATGATAACAGTCGCCACATATATGCACTACCAGACGACTATAAAACCGATAATATGCTACCGAGCAGTTCAACAGATTCTAAATTAAATGCTAATGGATCCTTGTTAATTGACTTTTGCAGACAGACCGGACTTAGAATAGCGAACGGCAGAGTTGGTTCTGATAAGGGAATTGGTGAGTGCACATACGTGGGGTCTGCAGGTAGCAGTTTGGTTGATTATGTTCTCGTATCTGAAGACTTGTTGCAGTGTTTTAGCGACTTCGCAATTCATGACCCAAACTCTTATTCTGATCACTGCGTTATAGAATTTTCGTTGAAAATATGCAAAGCAAAGGTATTTAATCAAGCGAATAATAAGAACTGCGAAAAAACAGGTAGTAAATATCAGTGGGACTATGCTAAATGTGATGAATTTAAAACAAATCTGAACAGTCCTGACATTGAAAGTAAGTTTAACCAAATATTTGATAAGCTGGATAATGATGTTTCAGTTGAAGGCATTGATGAATGTGTTGAAAATTTTGTAACAGTAATTGACAATGTTTGTAAGCCTTTATTTGGAAAAAAATGTTCTGAGTCAAAGAGTACTAAAATAAGGTCAGACAAGTATGATCAAGACTGTGAAATCAAGCGAATGCACTTTTTTGACAAACTGAATAAATATAGAAAAAACAAAACTGATATAAATAGGGAAGAAATGGTGAGGGCTAGATCAATTTTTAAGAGTTCTGTACGAAAATTTAAGAGGGCTTGTCTGAAAAAGAAAACTAATAAGCTTATTAATACACGTTATAAAGATGCAAAAGAATACTGGAAGTTATTAAAACAGTCACAAGTTAGTAAATCTTCAAAGTCATTATCCGCTGATACATTTGGTGAGTACTTTAAGGCTATTAATGATCCGCAAAGTCCTTTTTATCTGGCTGATGAGGACATTATAGCTTTCAACGAAAGATTCTTAAATTCTGAGGCACAAATTATGTTTGGAGAACTAGATGTTGAGATCACACAAAATGAGATTTTTAAAGCTATAAAGGAATTAAAAACAGTGGTGGACCAGATAAATTACTGAACGAGTTCTTCATACATGGCTCAGCTAGTTTGTTACCTTATTTGCATACATTATTTAATTTACTTTTTAACAAGGGATATTTTCCCACAATGTGGTCTGAAGGATACATAGTACCGATACATAAGAAGGGAAATACTAATAATGTTGATAATTACCGGGGCATAACTCTGTTAAGCACGTTAGGAAAGCTATTTACAAGTATTTTGAATAATAGGCTGATAAATTGGGCGGAATCATATTATATATATATTGAGGCACAAGCGGGTTTCAGGCGCGAGATGGGTACAACTGATAATATATTCGTATTACATGGATTGATTACACATTTAATAAACCAGGGGAAAAAGCTATATTGTGCTTTTGTAGATTTTAAAAAAGCCTTCGATTTCGCGAATAGAGATATAATTTGGTATAAGCTTATAAAACTAGGGGTTAGAGGGAAGATGCTAAATATTATAAAGTCAATGTATGCAAAAGTAAAGGCGCGGGTTAAGTACAATAACGAATTAAGTGAACCATTTGAAAGTTATCTGGGTGTTAGACAAGGCGAGTGCCTGTCACCATTCTTGTTCTCCATGTATATCAATGATATTGAGGAAGATTTTTATTTAAATGGACTTAGTGGTATTGATATCGGTAGTTTAAAGCTATTTTTGCTGCTATACGCCGATGATATGACTATATTTTCTGAAACAGAAGATGGCCTACAACAAGGTTTAAATGTCTTAGAAACATACTGTAATAGATGGAAGCTTACAGTGAATAAAGATAAAACTAAGGTAATGGTTTTTCGTAAAGGGGGCATCTTACGTCGTAACTTAAAGTTTTATTACCAAAATCACGAACTAGAAATAGTGAGATCTTTTTCTTATTTGGGTATAGTATTCACTCCAGGGGGTTCATTTTCAAATGCGCAAGTGACGTTAGCAGGGCAAGCCCAAAAGGCGATTTTTAAACTCAATGGTTATTTATATAATTTTTCTGATATTACACCTTAACATATTTTGAATTTATTTGATAAGCTAGTAACACCAATTCTAAACTATGGAAGTGAAGTGTGGGGATTTTGTAACGCACATCAGATCGAAAGAGTTCATTTACAATTTTGTAAAAACTTACTTGGTGTTAAGCAATCTACCCAAAATAATTTTGTGTACGGGGATCTTGGACGAATGAATTATCAGTCTTACAGATATGTTTATATAATTAAGTACTGGCTTAAAGTAATATCAAAACCAAATAATAAGTTGGTAAACATTTTATATTGTCAAATGATAAGTGATTTTGAAGCAAATGATTCTATTATTAATTGGGCAGTACTCGTACGGAAATTATTATGTAAACTAGGATTTTATGAGGTTTGGCTGCAACAAGGGGTTGGAAATGTTAATATTTTTCTATGTATTTTTAAACAACGGGTAAGCGACCATTTTATGCAATCATGGCATGACGAGCTGCACGATTCGTCAAGAGCTATATTTTATAGGACCTTTTCGCAATTTCGTTTTCAAGACTATCTAGAAATTGTCACAGTTAAGAAATTTCGAACAGCGCTTGCTAAACTTAGACTGTCCTCGCATCGACTTGAGGTTGAAACAGACAGGTGGGTAAAACCAAATTCAATTCCTTTTGCAGAAAGATTATGTAAAATATGTAATAAACTAGAGGACGAGTTTCATTTTGTGCTAGAATGTCCCATTTACTCAGATATTAGGAAAGTGTATATTAACAAGCATTATATTAATAGGCCAAATATGTATAAAATGGTTGAACTTTTGAATACAACAAACAAGAAGAGGCTAAGGAATCTTTCAATATTTATATTTAAGGCTTTTGAACTAAGAAAAAATGTACTATTTGTAACAAATGTCAATTAATAGATGTTTTATATAATTAAATATAGGGGGAAACCCAGGTTTCAACTCAATAATACATTTATCCTTCTTTTGATACGGTATGTTAACACGAAACAAAATCATATTCTGTGTTTGAGGTTATGTTGGCATATAAAATACACATAATTGTTTGTTTATATGTATACGACCTCTCCTGTAAATTTTATATGAGTTATATTATGTACGAGATGTATGTATGCTACTCTTTGAAGGTACATATTTATACTGTTCGCCATAATTGTATTTGTCATGCTCAAGGGCCAATAGGCCTATACTTATGAAATAAATTCTTCTTCTTCTTCTTCTTGTATCCAATTCTACGCTAAAATACAAACTCGTCAAAATTACGTAAATGATTCTGGCAGTGGATGAACAAAGGTAGCCAAATTAACGTACCCAATTTGCAAACTGTTTACAAAGCCTTCATTGTTGCGATTGATTGATGCTTAGAGCATGGCGTAAATACGTTCTACACTATTTATACACAATTGTTTTGGCTAAGTGTAAATCTGTTGATGTATTGAAGACAGTCAGTTGGCTTTGTTCTTTGTATAACTTGCTGAGAAACAAATGTTTGGACTTTGGAAATCAAAACAAATTGAGTTGCCTGTGGCACAATATTTCTATATATGACATTGAAATTCGATACCCATATCAGAATTTCTTGTCTGGACGTTCCATCAGCCAAGCCAAACAAACTGGAGCAGATTGAAATGTGTGGATTCCATTTATCCCAAATTACCCATGTACCTATATACACGACGACAGTTCCTCTCTCACGACCATACAAACTGTCGCTTGCTCATGTTTTATTCAAAGATTAATGATACAACAAAGTATTTCTATATGTGTATAGGAACACCTCGAATACGAGACCGAAAGCCATGCCAGAAAGAGGGAACGCAATGATAACCTGTATTTCATTTTGCGTACCATATTTCGCCTTCTACGTGCCAAGTTTTGTTTAAATATTAGTTCTTGCTGATGCTATTTAGTGTCACTGGCCTAATTTTGATGACTTAAACTGGAAATGGCCATGAGACATTAACGTCTGTTTCTTTTCTGTAATTGATTTGCGTCCATGAGGGCATACTAACCAAGCTGACTTTCGCATCGAGAAACATAAAAATGTTCATTGATATGAAACAGTAAAATAAGACCCAAATACAATTCTAGGCATAATCTCGAATCATGCACCAGAATAAAAGATTGTATGCAATTATCAGCATTTCGTGATGGTTAATTACCCGGAAAGAAGAACAATTATTTTCCATATGTCATGTGTAATAAAATGTGAATGTGATACTAACATGACTTATCGACCTAAAATCGATCGTACATACAGGGTTTTTCATCTGACAAAAGTTGGGCCAGCCCAAATTGAATCGATCCCCAAAACGCAATTCGTAACTTTTTTCTGTAGCAATATATTAAACTTACTTATAAATATTCGTTATAGAAAACTCTTTAGAAATTCTTATATTCTCCCCTCATCTGGATTATAAATGTTAAGTGTGGGGCAGTGCTTATTCTAAAAGTTTATGGGATAGCAATAAAGTTAGGAAGGTCAATTAATTGAGCTCTTTACTGAATTGAAATGGCTGATGTTACAAAATTGCAATACCTAGTTCAAAATCATGCATACTTTTCCACACCATACCTTTATAATATTTTCACATATCCCAAGGAAGTTCGTGATTGAAAATTAAGCTCTACAACCGACCTCCTGTACAGATTTGACAGCAAATAAAGTTATTCTGTAAATCTTTAACTAGACTTTGAGATTTGAACATTGAATAGTCTCGCTTATTCAGGTTCTAAGATATAGAAATCCGTTCTAGATCACCTTCGGAATGCATTCTCTCTCTCTCTCTCTCTCTCTCTAGCAATTTAAGATCGGGTCTTGACTGGGTGGCCACTAAAGGGCGCATTATACTCTAAAAATAAAAATAAAATTGAAATCCTTTAAGAGCAGTGAGCATATTAGTGAGAAAAGGGATGGGACATACCGCGGTTTCGACTAATTAGGCCTCTTCCGTGACCCTTTAGATATGGCAAAATGGAGCCAAAGAGAAATACTATAATTTTGCAACTTTCAACAGGATAGTCGATACAAAGACGAGTATTATCCAACAGAGCCAAATATATAAAACGATGGTTAGAAAATGAATCTAAACCGATAATGAATTTCTGATTTCTCAGAATACCCTCGCTGATCTCAAAGGACCAAAAGGAAAATATAATCTGCACTGTGAATGATGTACGGGGAAACGTTTTAGGGCCGCCACACTGCACAACACCAGCTGCAGTAATAGCAAATAAAAATAAAATTGAGATCCTTTAAGAGCAGTGAGCATATTAATGGAAAAGGGATGGGCCATACCGCGGTTTCGGTTACTTAAGCTTCTTCAGTGACCCTCTAGATTTGGCAAAATGGAGCCAAAGATAAATACTATAATTTTGCAACTTTCAACAGGATAGTCCATACACAGACAAGTATTATCCAAACAGAGCCAAATTTATAAAACGGTGGTTAGAAAAAGATGTACTAGACGCCGTTTGTATGCGTGTGTGTTTGTATGTTTTTACAGTATAGTTTCAAAACACCTGTAAATAAAAATAAAACTGAGATCCCTTAAGAGCAGTGATGAACATACTAATGAGAAAGGGGGTGGGCCATACCGCAGTTTCGGCTACTTAAGCCTCTTCAGTGACCCTACATATTTGGCAACGTGGAGTCAAAATGAATTACTGTAATTTTGCATCTTTCAACAGGATATTCGATACGAAGACTAGTACAATCCAAATGGGTCAAATATATTAAACGTTGGTTAGAAAATGAATCTAAACCGATAATGTTTTTTTGGAATACCTGGACATAAATCAAACATTTATTAATACGTTAGGAATCTAATGAGATTTTAAGACAGAATCATGCAGTCATCTGCATTTCGCATCAGGAAAACATGTCCGTGCAATGAATACCCCCGTAAACCCCACTTTTATATAGCAAAACTGGGGTATGCAGGGGTATACCTATTTTTCTTATTTTTTTTAAACCGGCAACGAACTCCAGACTATTGTGCTGCGATTTCGAGAATTTATACGAGAAGTCTTAATCAAAGACATATTCCTAAACGGGGTCAAACAATTGAAACGTTCCTCAGAAGTATGTTTCTAAACGCAGTTGTTTTGAACACTCTACGAAAACTGCAATTCACCAACCTCCTCTTAAAAAATTAAAATTGCTTTTGATTCTACTTTTTCACAATTCATTCTGCCACATCTGGACTGTTCAAGACAATCTTAATCATGAACTTAAGGGCAAACTATAAGTAGGATTGTACCTTTTTAAGGAAACACTATGAGTTGGATAGACGACTCTCTGTATAAATTTTTATGTCTATTGGTTTGCATGTCTGTTTGCATACATGCTTATATACATCATGAAAACATGTCCGTGTAATATATACCCCCTTAAACCCCACTTTTATATAGCAAACTGGGGTATGCAGGGGTATACCTATTTTTCTTATTTTTGCTCCAAAACATAGATTGTGTGTACCCACAATCTATGTTTTGGGCAAAAATAAGAAAAATATCAAATTTTTTCTGCAGAAAATTTTCAATTTTTACAACTTAAGAAAAACCTATATATTACATGGGCGTGTTTTCGTAATGTACTAATGTTTAAGGACGAATGAACTCGCCCAACTGAGCCTCAACTTTGAATAAATTCATTTTATTATTGTTATTATTATTCTTATTATTAAAGTATTTGTAAAGGTCAAGCTAGTTCATTCGTTTCTTTAATGAATTAAAATTCATATGACGAGTCAAGGCTTAGAAATTAAGACTACCTGTACGTATAATTTTCGTATAACGCATGGTCTGACTGCTGAAGCTATCTAATTATCGGTTTATTTACTTGGCTGGGAATGATGTTTCCTAGATATGATAAATAACTAACAAAAATAAATTACATATGAAAATTAGTTTATATCATTACCTACTGCCTACCTTAGTATGATATTTACTTGGAGTACAGGGAATTAATCATATTATATTGTTCAACTTGGCAAATAAGCAAATTTTCTCAACGCCATGTTGTCTCGTTCGCTAGGAGACATAAATGATGGACCTTCATCTTTCATCAGGGTGCGATGGCTCAGTCTCTAGATTGGGGTCCATATGCTAGAATTCTGCTGCCACCGTCGCCTATACGGTGTTGTTTCCATGAAAAAATAAAGTAGCACGATCCCAATCATTGCTGACTACTGTTTACGCACCCTGGCAATCGTGGATCATTACAAAAAGACACTAAGTCTCAAGTCAATAAAATTAGTGGCGATGTGAATGCTGTCAAAGTGTTAAACGTTTTAGTTGAATCTATCAATGTTAATGTTCTTGGTGAGATCTATTAATTTCCATTTTATTAAAATATACATTAAAAGTTTTTCGGAAGATTTCATTTGTGAGATGCCCAAGAAAATTTCAAAATCTCAAGTTACAGGCACTGAAATGAAGTTTCTTTGCAGTCGAAAAATAAGTTTCTGTTGTATTTAGACAGTAACTCAAGCAGTGATTTCTTAAAAATCGGACAAAATCTTTGAATTTAATATAGGACTATATAGGAAATAGGAAACTTTTTTTAAGTCCATGACCCCCCTTGCTTTGAATACAACTGTATTTTTGTAAATGACATTATATCTAAATGCCATGTTTGGGCAAGGGGGGGGGGGGCTGTCAAAAAGCCCCAAAATTGGTATATGGGCTCGGCTCCATTATTTGTAATGTACCAAGGCTATGGAAATATACTGTGTTCTACCCGAATGAACAGACTGCCTGTCCGTTTTTAAAAGGTATGCACATAGGGTGTTCATGTTATAATGCATATAAATATACTGTGCAAAATATGTTTATCAATTTTCATGGTTAAACTTTATGTTTTATTTGAGATAAGCCTCCGTGGACTTGAAACTAACGTCACTTCAGCACCACACAACGACTGGTTTTACCATAATTGGAAACATGCAAGCCATTGTCAGAAGGACTTCCTTAACTTCTTCGTAACATATGGAGTCACTGTTCAAAGTATATTTTGTATAGTAAATTTAAGGTACATGTCTTTGCATAAGTGATGGACAGTAGTATTTATGGTTATAGTGAAAGATAGGTAAAGATGATGTCGCATAAATAGTTTCTACCCAAAATGTTAGGTTGCAACAAACATATTGTAGTATTTTCTTGATAATCTATGGCAAAAAATATGTTTTCCGACAAAATAATTTTGAACAAATCTGACCTGATCACCCTTTGACACAGATTTATACAGATTTATGCCGCAGGAGAACAGAACATATATTCTATAGAAATAGCACAGAGGCTTCCAGAAACATTCAAATTTTGGGCGGGAACCGAAAACCTTAGAGGTGAATTGTAAAAAGGATCGTGGATGACTAAAGTAGACCTGAAAGCAGGCAACATTTGCTATTAAAAATATACTCGTCAAAGTTACACGATGACTTTTGAGAGTGACTGGCCAAAAGTAGACAATTTTCAAACTAATTGTTGCAATGTGATTGATGCCTATAACAAACGTTCTGTGTAGTCTTTCTGAGCATTGACAACCCTTATTTTGAAGGTATGGTCAATCAAATTTATCCACCTAAACTACAGTTGAACAAAGCCAATATCTCGGATACCGAAGCCCCCTTCTTAGATCTACATCTTTCTGTTGCAAATGAATTTGTTTCTTCTAAAATTTATGATAAGCGCGATGACTTTGATTTTGATATAGTAAACTTTCCGTTTTTGGATGGTGACGTTCCTCGTCGTGCTTCTTATGGCGTATACATTTCGCAACTTATTAGGTTTGCTAGAGTCTGCAATCATGTTACAGACTTCAACGCTCGAAATAAATGTTTAACGGCCAAACTTCTCCAACAGGGCTATCTGTATCATAAACTTCGAAAAACCTTTACTAAATTTTATCGTAGACACTATGAATTGATTTCCAAATATAATGTTGGGTTAAAGACGCTTTTAAATGAGGGCCTATTATGGTGACTTGGTTTACAAATTCAAGAAACTTATAGGAAGTAATGATTTTTCTTTTCAGTTTAGAAAAATCATAACACGTTACAGACGTATAGGTTATAACTTGAATGTTATGCGACAGTCTGCATGCTTAGTTTTTAACCCAATCATGGTTGATAACTACGCTGCCTTCTTTAATTGCACGCCGGTGGGTCGGGCGTAGACTCTATGATGGCCCCGACTTAAAGCTATTCATTTTAGTTGATTTGGGCCGGAGCTTCTTGTCTGTTGCTTGGCCCACCGGGGTCCAACTGATGTTTTTCTTTTGCTCCGGAGTTAGTAAGTTATCTGGCGCCCAGGGATCTCCATCGTCGGGCAGCCTACTGAATATGTGAGTCCTGGTTTTTTATTCATCAGGATGTTAATCATGATTTATTTGTTTGTTCTTGATGATTCATTGACTAGTTAGAGATTCACCACGAGGACCGAAGAACTAACTAAATGTTATGAACCACTGCAGAAGCTGAGGGTGAGGTTACGGCCGTGTAAAATCGATTTAAGCCCGCCAGTAACTTTTTGTTACTGATCGTTCCAAGTCGATACTTCTGTGGTGGTTCTTTTTGTTTTGTGTCTTGGTGTTTAATATTTTCATGCTGTTGGCGCCTTATGTATGTTATCATATTTTTGGTTGGGTTAAGGTAACTGATTGGCCACCTATTGGGAAAATAGCTGCTCATTCGGCTTACGAAATGTTTTCATGGTATAGGTACCTGATTGTTAGTTTGGTTTTGTCCCACCTCGAGTTTTTGGAGTGGGAATCTTTTGCTGATTGCGCCTTTTCCTGATCTTTGCCTACTTGTACTTTTTTATACACAATTGTTTTGGCTAAGTGAAATACTGTTGATGTATTGAAGACAGTCAGTTGGCTTTTTTCTTTGTATAACTTGCTAAGAAACAAATGTATGGACTCTGGGACTCAAAATAGATTAAGTTGCCTTTGGAAATTATTTCCATCTTTGACATTGAAATTCGATACCTTTATCAGAAATTCTTGTCTGGAATTTGCATCAGCCGAATAAACTTGGGCGAATTTTAAATGTCTGTACTCCAGGTCTCGCTTCTAAAGAATATCACGTATTTATGGCACGGCTTGTTCAAATGATAGTTAATGCTGGTGCTATTTAGAAGCATTGACCAACTTTTGTTGACTTAAGCTGGATATGACCATGGAACATTAACACCTGTTTCTTTTCTATAATTGATTTGCGCCCATGGGGGCATGTTAATTGAGCTGAGTTTCGTATTGAGAAACACAAAAGGTAATTAAAATCAGACAACACCCCCCCCCCCCTTCAATTTGGCTTCAAAGTCATCATTTGTAGATACATGTAAATATTTTATAAAAGCATGTATTTCATTCAAACACAACGAGTTGAATTGGTGATTAAAACTGTACTGTTGTACCACTCTTTCCCACCAGGTGTTCACGCAACTATCTTGATAAGACGCTTACTTTCGACAAAAACTGACATTCATGTTAATGTTTTACTTAATTGCAATAAGTTATTATACAGATCATCAATCCGTTTGTTTTCATATCAAAAGGTTTCGAGTTTTCGAATGAAAGGTTTGCTACCAAAAGTGCATTTAATTTCGGCATATTGTTTGGAAATGACTATTTTAAGCACGCAGACGTTTCAATTTAGAAATATTTAACATAATCTTACTAGAAGTGCATTGGGAATTTGGCAAATTATATAATGTATAGGGCTATCAATGATGATCAATGATTGTTAAAAATACTTTAATTGTGAATTAGAACAGTCACTATTCTATTAAAGTACTGTGGAAAGCTGTAATTCTGGGCAAATAACATTACATAAATCAAAACTCATTTTAAGTATTCGGCATCTAATGAGGATTTGAGCCGCCCCATGGGAAAACCAACAATCTGCATAGGCGAAAACAAAGGCGCAGATCAGCTTCGCGATAATCGCGAAGCTGATCAGCCCCTTTGTTTTCGCTACTCGGATAGTACAATTCCTCCTCTACTTAACTCCAAAATTTCAAGCTTCTAGCCTGCTTCTGTAGCTGTACAGGCCGGTTTGTGTCGGACCTGTTCGGAAACCACATTGTTGGTTTTCTCACGAGGCGGCTCGTTTATGTCAGAATGATGCACCATAATAGAATATTCTATGCAGCCGTTAATTACCCGGAAACAGGAACAGTTTTTGCGTATATCATGTGTAACAAAACGTGAATTCGATATTTCTAGTAAGCGGCCTAAAATCATAATTGTTTAGTTTACCTTAGTTTAGTAATCGGCCTAAAATCGTACATGCTACGAAGGGTTTCATTCTGATATAAAATTGGTCAACACAAAGTGAATCAACATTGAAAAAAAAATGCAATTCAATTCTCTTTCTATTAAAACAGATTAAACTTAGTTGTTTGTACGGGTTTTGATAGAGGACTTTCGGGAATATTGGACATGTCCAACTGAGCTTCATTTTTAAATAAAGTCATCATTATTATTATTATTATTATTATTATTATTATTATTATTATTATCCTCAACAAGATTAATGAAGGAGCAGCTTGTTCTTTCGTTCATTATTGAATATTTTTGTTAATAATCATGTTAATCTAATGGCGAAAGAGCGTTAGAAAACATACATGACCCTCAGTCAGTAAAATCTGTTTCTACCAGTACGCATGGTTTGACTGCTGAAACCTTAATCCCGGGTTATTTACTAGGATAGGAATACTTTTATTAGAAATAACCAAGGCCAATCTATATAACATAATAATAATATAGAGAGAACTTAAAATAGTTACAGACGAAAATTAGTTTAAGTCATTACCTCCCTACATATTTAATTACAGGAAATTAATCAAGCTCCTTCGTTAAATTTAGCAATATACCAGCATTCAGTGGTGTGTTTTCTATTTTGCTAGGAAACAGCATATGCCCTGATAAACTGAATAATGTAGCCAGGGGCAAAACATTTCAATGAATTTAGAATTTGATCTCCTCGTTAGAGTCTGGGTCAGAATAGCTTGTCTAGTTTTTCTGCTGAGAAAAAAAAGAACAATTGGATTCCAGATTTTCTTTCCAATGAACTGGCTCCAAGGAAAATGAAGTTATGTCTTCAATTGTATTTTCTAATCCGCTTTGGTCTTCTACGTGTCTTTTGCATGTTTATGGTATACTCAAATTATAAACCAGCATACAAAGGTTTAATTATAACAATACCGAAATAAGATTCTGGAGATGCTTGAATTCCAAAAAAGGTACAAGTAGGCAAAGATCAGGAAAAGGCGCAATCAGAAAAACGATTACCACTCCAAAAACCGAGATGGGAAAAAAACTAAATTAACAATCAGGTACTTATACCATGAAAACATATCGTATGCCGAATGGGCAGCTATTTTCCCAATAGGTGGCCACTCAGTTACCTATACTTAACTAAAATATGAAAACATACATAAGGCGCCAACAGCACAAAAATTTAAACACCAAGACATAAAACGAAAGAAGCACCACAAAAGTATCGCCTAACGATCAGTAATATAAAATTACTGGCGGGCTTAAATCGATTTTACAGGTACCTAACCTCACCCCCAGCTTCTGCAGTGGTTCATAACATTTAGTTAGTTCTTCGGTCCTCGTCTTGAATCTCTAACTAGTCAATGAATCACCAAGAACAAACAGATAAATCATGATAAACATCCTGATGAATCAAAAACGAGGCCTCAACAGATTCAGTAAGCTGCCCGATGGAGATCCCTTACGATGGAGATCCCTGGGCGCCGAATAACTAAAGGCCCTCACCTAAAAACGTATTTAACCCAACATTATATTTGGAAATCAATTCATAGTGTCTACGATAACATTTAGAAACTGTTTTTGGAAACTTATGATACCGATGACCCTGTTAAACATTTATTTTGAGCGTTGAAATCCGTAACATGATTGCAGACTCTAGCAAACCTAAGAAGTTGAGAAATGTATACACCATAAGAAGCACGACGAGGAACGTCACCATCCAAATACGGAAAATTTACTACATCAAAATCAAAGTCATCGCGCTTATCATAAATTTTAGGAGAAACAAATCCATTTGTAACAGAAAGATGTAAATCTAAAAAGGGGGCTTCGGTATCTGAGATATTGGCTTTGTTCAACTGTAGTTCAGGTAGATAAATTTGATTGACCATACCTTCAAAATACGGGTTGTCAATGTCCAAAAGGTCATCGAGGTACCTAGAGCCTCGATAACATCAGCTTGATTATCCTGGTTAAGAGAATCCATAAAATCTCTTTCGTAGCAGTATAAAAATAAATCAGCTAAGAGAGGTGCACAATTTGTACCCATCACAATGCGTAATGCATATTACAAGATCCGGACCATTAATCGATTCTGTATCTGCCATGATAAGAGGATTAAACATTCTTTCCCGTGCATTAACGTTTGCCAAGCCCAAGGGCAATAATATATTGCAGCCCGAACCTACGCGCAGCGCTTAGGGTTGCAACACGTTATTGCCAGAGGGAAAAGAATGCCATATCGTCATAGTTATATAGCTATATTTCATTTAGTACACGTACATTTTATATCTATTTATTTATTTATTTATTCTGGCGAAAGGAATAGATATAAATCAACCTTTCTTTTTCGCCATTTCTTGTCGTCGTCCGCATATTGATACAATGTACAGTAGAGAAAATGATTTGTTTTTATTTGTCAGAATTTTGTACAAAATTACTTTGTAACTTAAAATAAAGGTTAAGTCATTTTGACAGCCAAGGAGGCAATGTCTTGAATTTGCGTATAATGACGATATACACGTCCATTGATTGGTCAGTGATCAGCCACAATGCCACATGTTAACGTTGGATGAAATTAACATCTGAAATAAACACATGTCACGTTAAATGTAAAAGGAATATACATATGAAATGTACACGTGCCAACGCTCACAACATATAAGAATTTCAGGGTAATAACACCATTAATGCCTTGGTATCACGTCATCTCATGGCATTAATGGTACCAATGCCATACGACAATAAAACTACAGAAAGTGTTGTCCGTTAATACAACGCGAAAAGTTTCCATTGTAGGGATACATTAGGTATACAACATTGTCTATTACTAACGGATACTTTTTATTGCTATTGACCAAATTGTGTCTATATAAACTGTAAATAGCAATAAGACATCAAAGTCTACACAAAACATCCACCCTACATACAATTTAAGAAGTTGGGGCTAAGAAAAAAAAAAAAAAAAAACGTGTCAATTTAGTAGCAAGTGTAACAGAACTCGCCAAAATAAATGCTTGAAATCGGGTATGGTAGGCTCCTTTCCGTGTCGATTTGTCATGTTCTGTTTCACATTCCTTAGATATGACACGGTCATTTGTCTGACCTTTATGTGTAAAAATGCATGTAGCAGGCATATGTTGGCTTTCAAAGAATCAAATAAAGGTGTTACTTATGGCCAAAGAATGGCATTCTTATGTGTAATGAAAAGTGACAAATGAAATGCGAGAAAGCAAGTTAGAATATATGTGTAGCGTTTTTACTTTTGATCAGTACATAATGATGGTTTTGCGTCTGTCAAAGACAACCTACAAGATACAAGATACGGGATACAAAACTTTTTATTTAACGTCGGTTTCAATATAACAAGCAGCATTAGCTACATGAGCTATTTTAGTATAAAATTACAAATGTAAAACAGCTGTAGAAAAATCACAGTTAATTATGTCACAAGCATATCAGAATTAATACAGTGATAAAATGTGGATATAAACTTAAAGTAATGTTAAGCAGATTTGCGGCCTTGAAGGGGTCTTGAGGATGGTGCTCTTAAAAAGGTACAAGTAGGCAAAGATCAGGAAAAGGCGCAGTCAGAAAAAGATTCCCACTCCCAACACCGAGATGGGAAAAACAATATTAACATTCAGGTACTTATACCATGAAAACATATCGCAAGCCGAATGGGCAGCTATTTTCCCAACAGGAGGCCACTCAGTTACATAAACTTAACTAAAAATATGAAAACACACATAAGGCGCCAACAGCAACACCAAGACATAAAACGAAAGAACCACCTTCGAACTATCAGTAATATAAAATTACTGACGGGCTTAAATCGTTTTTACAGATACCTAACCTCTCCCTCAGCATCTGCAGTTAAGCATGGAAAAGAAGTATTTTCACTATCGTGGATAAACGTATACAGTTTTATTCACAAAATACTAATCTTTTACCGCCTAAACCCAAATCGTCTTTTATTTAAAGCGGGATATCCAAGAATTTTATAGAAAGTATGGCTTGGTTCCAGCAAACAAAGCCGCAAATAATGTTGTTGTCGTTTGTAGGCTTCACTACATTAACACCTTAAAACGGGAACTTGATAGTACTGTACCAGGTCTTGTAAGGAGACAGATCATGATGAAATATCTGTAGTTAATGCTCACTTAAGCGAATTACCTGTTAAGTTTTCTGGATGTGTCAATGAAGGCCATGACAAACTTCCGACGATGTATTGATTACCTAAGCTTCACAAATGACCGTATAAAGCTAGATTTATTGCAAATTCAGTTCTTGTACTACCACTGAACTTTCTAAATTATTAACTTCTTGTCTTACTGCTATCAAATCTCATAAGATACTGTGAGACGACGGTGTATGAAACTTCAAATAAAAATTTGTTTGGGTCACGATAAATAATTCTGGCGAGGTGATCAGTAAAGAAGTGTAGAGGCTTCCGTGCGACGAGCTTGTCCACATGCGATTTCTCTACTCTGTATGACCAAAGTCGATATACACTTTGGTTATGTCAAAATGTGTGCGACGCCTTATCCTATCTCCTGGATAATATTTATATTATATTTGGAACCAAGTTATACAGAAAAATTGTTGGAATTCCGATGGGTACAAATTGCGCTCCTCTCATAGCTGATTTATTTTTATACTGTTATCAAAGGGATTTCGTGGATCCGCTTAACCATGACAATCAAGCTGATCTTATCTAGGCTTTTAATTTGACTTCCAGGTACCTCGATGACATTGACAATCCTTATTTTGAAAGCATTGTCGATCAAATTTATCCACCTGAGCTACAGTTGAATAAGGCCAACACAACAGATACCGAAGCGCCCTTTTTAGATTTACATCTTTCTATTGCAAATGGATTTGTTACTTCTAAAATTTATGATAAACGCGATGACTTTGATTTTGATGATGTAAATTCCGTTTTTGGATTGTGACGTTCCTCGCCTTACTTCTTATGGTGTATAAATTATAATGACATTTTGCAACTTCTTAGGTTCGCTAGAGTCTCACTTCAACGCGCGAAATAAATGTTTAACAGCCAAACTTCTCCAGCAGGTTATCGGTATCATAAACTTTGAAAAAAAAAAAAAAAAAAAAAAAAAAAAAAAAAAAAACATTTTCTAAATTTTACCGCAGACAATTGATTTCCAAATTCAATGTTTGGTTGAAGACGCATTTGCATGGTGGCCTTTCAGAACCAGAATATTGTGGTGACTTGTTTTATAATTTTGAGATTTAACTTATAGGAAGGGATGTTTTTTTCTTTTAAGTTTAGAAAAAGATAATAGAGAGGTTGAGAAAATGAACTTGTAACTTGTACGTGTACGTGTAGAACAGTTTTATCCCCAAACTTCGTCATTTATTACAAGTTCAAAATACTCGCTACACGTTGAGAATCAGTTAGGCTGTGAATGAAATAAATTTGCGACTTGTAAGTTTTCTTTATATGTTTCCATCGATAGGTCAGGTAGGTACAAGCAGAAACGAAGTTCGATGAAGCGTTGCCAAATTGTTTTGCACGTTCCATTTCTAGCTCTAAATTCCCTAGGTATACCCAGTTCAACACACAAATTACGAATGTCATCTTTATAAAACCTAAAACTTGCTTTGGATTGCTCTTCCGTGTAGGTGTCTAGGTCGAAACCCTTTTCAAAAGAGGGCACATCGGAGCCGGAACAAACTTGTGACAATAAAATTAACTCATCATCGTTGTCTAAAAGTCCGGCTAACAATAAATCATCCATATTTACTTTCATATATCAACACATGTATAAACAATAAAAAATTCAGCTGTATGAAATCTACACGTACACGTTCGATTTTCTCAAACGATTTTACACTCAAAACGATCGTGTACGGGTAAATAAAGCTACAAGTACACGTACACGTTACAAGTTTATTTTCTCAACCTCTCTATTTGGTGTCCCCCAGGGTTCATGTGCGGGTCCAGTGATTTTTACTATGTACATTGCTGCTTTGAAGAATATTGGCAAGAAATACAATTTAGAACTCTATGGATATGCTGATGACCATAAAATTGCTTTCAGAATTCAAGTTGGGGATTTGGAAAACGAGGCAACTGTTATTAAACAGCTTGATGAATGTCTTCTTGACATCATGCACTGGATGAATCAGAAGAAACTGAAAATGAATAATTCCAAAACTGAAATTATTCTGTATGGAACTAAACAGCAGCTTTCGAAAGTCAATATATCAAGTGTAAACGTCGGTGGAATTGAAGTAAAATGTGTTGATCATGTAAGAGACCTTGGGGTATTAATGGAAAATAACCTTAGTTTTGATAGACATATCAGAAAAAAATGTCAAACTTCGCATATTCAGTTGAGAAATCTGAAAAGAATTCGTAAACACCTGTCTTACAAATCTACTGAAATTTTGGTTCATGGACTTGTTCACTCACATATTGATTTCTGCAATGGACTATTCACTGACATACCTGCATATCAGATAGATAGACTTCAAAAAGTTCAGAATCAAGCAGCCAGAATAGTTGCTAATTCTTCAACTTACCGACCTAGTGTTGAAATTTTAAAATCTCTACATTGGCTGCCAGTAAAAGCCAGAATAATGTTCAAAATACTGGTAACTGTTTTTCGTGTTGTCCAAGGAACAGCACCGATATATTTGAGCTCTATGTTCAAACGTGCTCAAGGACATTACAGGCTAAGGTCATCCAATGAAATTCGGTTTACTGTGCCTAGAACGAGAACTAGAGCTGCTGACAGATCAATTGCTGTAGTGGGACCCAAATGGTGGAATGCATTACCAAATGACATTAAAACATGTACAAATGAAACAAGTTTCAGAAGCAAACTGAAAACTCATTTGTTTGAAAAATTCTATAATTGACAGTATAAATTCTATAACTAAAGGAACTGTGTAAAGCGCAACAGAATATTTCATTATACAATTTTGCGCTATACAAATGTATTTGTATTTGTATTTGTATTTATTATACGTTACAAACGTGTAGGATATATTAATTAAATGTTATGCGACAGTCTGCATGCTTAGTTTTTGATCCAATCATGTTTAATAACTATGCTGCCTTCTTTAATTGCACGCCGGTATGTCTGGCGTCAGACTCTATGATGGCCTCGACTTAAAGCTATTCATTTTAGTTGTTTGGGACCGGAGTTTCTTCTCAGTTGCTTGGCCCACCGGGGTTCAGCTGGTATTTTTCTTTTGCTCCGTTTTTATTTTCAGTAAGTTTCGGACACACAGGGATCTCCGTCGTCGGGCAGCTTATTGAATTTTTGAGTCGTCGATTTTGAATTATCATGGTTGTTATCATGATTTATTTGTTTGTCCTTGATGATTCATTGACTAGTTAGACATCCGCCACGAGGGCTGAACAACTTACTAAATGTTGTGAACCACTGCAGAAGCTGAGGGGGGGGGGCGTGAGGTTGTGGCCATATAAAACTAGTTTAAGCCCGGCAGTAATTTTATAATCCAAGGCGATACTTCTTTTGTGGTCTTTATTGCTTTATGTTTTGGAATCAAATTTTGTGCTGTTTGCACTTTATGTGCGTTTTCATATTTTTAGTTAGGTTTGGGTTACTGAGTGGCCTTCTATTGGGAAATAGCTGCTCACTCGACTTACGATATGTTTTTTTTAGTATAAGTACCTTGTCAATTTAGTTTTTCCCACCTTGGTTTTTGGAGGGGGTTTTCTTTCTGATTGGGCCATTTCTTGATCATTGCCTACTTGTACCCTGCATAAAAATACAGAATATTGGACAATGATTGAAAGATAACAAGAAACGCACAGATATAGCTAAATGAAAATAGGTGAAGTAAATATTAGTGTGTAATAAGTTATAGTGAGGGTCGAGATGTAAGAAATATTGCTCCCGTGCGATTTTTGTGCTAAAATTGATATTTTTGCTTTAAATGTTTGTTTATGGGTTATATTGTTGAAAAATTATAGGGTTCAATTTTTTCGACCCCTTGACCCAATTTTGTGGGCTTTTTCTAAAGACCACGCCCATTTTTATGAGTTTTCTGCACTGTAGACGATAATTAATTTATATTTTCTTAATTTTCTTCTAATTGAAAGTGGGTGGGGTAATTTAATGGAGAAAATCAATGGAATAATTCGCTCTGTTCGCTTACGTATACTGACGGAGTAGAAATCGACATTGAATCAGATGAACAAAGATAAAAAAGGTTTTACATGCTATTGTTTAAGAAGATTTTTATTCGAGGGACATTCAATAAGTAAGGCGAACTCGCATGCATTTTTCCACTGACATGTCGGAAAATTTTATAATATCTTTATTTACAAAGCTATAAATAAATGTTTAAGAGTAACGCAGACGTGTGTGCGCAGTGCCATATTAGCTGTACTTACACAAATAATGCACGAGGGTCGTTTAATAAGTAATGCAGATGCCTATGAAGGAATGTGAAACAGACCGAAACAGAACAAGAGCGCTCAACCGTTGAAAACGTCATGTTGCTTTAAGTATTAAGTTACTTGTTTGGTTCTGATGAGTCATCATCACGGCCAATATTAAACGAATAAATCACAATTTAAGGTCTTGGTGAAGCACATATTAACAGGCATGGGTCTAAATTACCTGAATTGACTTCCGGAATGGACATTTCGTATATCTATATGTGTCCTGTGGGTAATTTTCTTTTCTTTTCTTTTGGAAAGACAAGGTGATCTCGAATATGACCAGAACATGTTCAACCCGAGAATAAATGGTCAAACCAAATTAAGAACCGTAAAATTGAGTTCCGTACGATGGTGGTATAGTTGCCTAGCTCAGATTCTTATGTAAGCTGGGCTGCTGCCACCAGTCCTTTAACCATTTCTATCAATATTCGCTCCTTGCTTAGCAGAAACCTTGGTGATCTCTATTTATCTTGAACTTGAACAATGAAACCCCTGAAATAATACAACAGAGTAATAACTCCCACCCGATATTGTACGATCGTAATCGCAGCAGACTAAGTTTCGGTCAACTTCAGAGAACAACTCTCCAGAACCAGTAAGATATTCTGGTGTTGAATTCCGACGTCCAAGTAAGGGTGTTGTATGAGAACAAAGAGGAACACTTGATGGCGACTAAGCTTCTTAATCTCCTTAATTTCAAAGTAATAAGTTGAGAAATACAATAGGCATTCATTTCTTTGAATTGCTGCTCTGTGCTGTCAACAGCTGAGATCACGTCAGACCGCTTATTTATTGTTCCTTTCGCAGACACAAACAAACGCACACATAGAGAGAGAGGAAGAGAGAGAGAGAGACAGAGAGAGACAGAGAGAATGAGTTAGAATTAATGGGAGAGTGTGTAAGAGAGGCCAATAATGTAGTTTGCTTTGATTGATTTGATGGTTAGCGTCACATTTACAGCTATGGGCATGCTTGGTATATTTGGATTGCCTTCCAGCATCAGGGCTTTAAAAGTTGATGGGTCACAATATGTTTCCCACACAGAGCTGCTAAATACCTGACCACATGAGCAATTGTTAACCGCTTAGAGGGTCTATATGCGTCTGTCCAATAAAATTGATTATTGAATTGTCATACTGATTGGTACTGAAGGAAACTGGTGCGCCATTTTGCTAAAATGTCGAAAGAAACTTCCGTGAAAACTGCGACAAAGACCACCGACGCCTGTCACATGCATTGACCTGGATTTGAAACTGGACCGCAGTGGTGACAATTACGTTTGTTATCATATACGCTATCATTTCTGCTAGTAATCTAGACATATCACTTTAATGCAATAGTACAATTCAAATTGTAATGAAATGAATTAGACAACAAATTGTGCAAATTGTGTGACCAAAGAAACACATACAGGGCGCTCCTCTTTGCATCAAAACGACATTTTTTATGTGTTTTGGGAGTATATATTTTTGTTTTGTTTGTTTGAGTTGGTGCTTAACGTCCTAGCCAACAGCTTAAGCCATGTCTGGACGTTGCCTTCATGTTATGGGACTTTCATGTTATGGGAAATGAGGATGTCATAACAACCAAAACGTGCTTCATATATAACCACCAAACTTAGCCATTAAGGCTAGCCAGCTTAAACCTGAGCGGTTACCCAGTAAGCAGATGGCCAGTCATTACAGTAGAAGCTTTGCCTGGAGGCAAAAGCAGCCCATCTATTTCTTTAGGCCCAAATAGGCTAGTGCCCATATTCCCACCCGACCACCTTTGGAATAGGTCTTTGTCCTTTCAGATGCATATTATGGAAAGAGCACAGGCGTTTGAATTTAGTTATTACCGATGTCGATGTAACTGGCTATACCCTGCAATACATTACTATTTATCACCTAGAGATATTAATTATGGACGTCTTTGCTGCTTTCAGCCAACAAGATGACTCTAATGCGTAGTCATTATCAATTTTTGTTTGTATGACGTTTAAATCATAGTCTGATGTTAATAACGATACTTTATTCAATAAAACTCACAAGCTTTAGGTTTATTCATTATTTGAAACTATCATACAATAAAAAAATCACAGCAATATCGCGTTGACATGACACTATTTAATTCAATAGAAATGTGTAATCTTACATAATATTAGCCATTAAGATCGATTCTAGCACAGTTGTTTTGTAATAATGTTATGTGTGCATTTTATGCAATACATGTACAGTGCAATGCGCGAATTACATTTGTGTTTATATTACATTTTGAACGACCCTCGTGTATCATATGTATAGGCACTGCGAAGACACCATCAGACATGCAATAGCTTTAGCCTTACAAACCTAGCTTATTATATTTAGAAACAGAGTTTAAGGCACAAAATTCTAACGTAGACGTAATTGTACACCAATTCGTATTACTTATTGAATGGCCCTCGTATACATGGTATATAGTTAATTATGGGCACCGCAAACATTATACCATGTTAACAAATGTTTATTTCATGATATTCATCTGCTTGATGTGTTTTTGTTTTCTTTCAGTGTCATTATACGCCGGCCATAGAGTATAAATAATGTTCATACTTATTCCCCCCCCCACCCACTTTGTTTTAGAGATATGTTATGCTTATATCGCCAATACCTACCATAAATGTGTTAGTTGTGTTACATAACCTACTAAAGAGGGTCTCAGATGCAAAATACAAGACAAAAAGTTAGTTTTAGTAGCAGAAACAACATAACAAGTGTCAACAGTGTAGTTTATGCGCAAAAATGGGCGTGGCCTAGAAATAGAGCCCACAGAATTGGCCCGAGGAGTCGAAAAAATTGAACCCCATCATTTTTCATAATTATAGCACACATACAATCATTTAAAGCAAAGAAATCAATTTTAGCACGAAAATCGCACGGGAATACATCTCGACCCTCACTATTAATATGGCATCAAACAAGGGGGAAGTACTAAATTTGTATTTCATATTCATATAGGTAATCATATTGTCTGTTCACATAGTGCGTACTAGAAGATACTCTGTCCTACTAATGCACATTGAAATGCTCTAAGGATACCTTAACATAAATCAAAAATCATTAATGTATTATGCATCTAATGAGAATTTATGACAAAAGGCATGCACCAGAATACATTACGAAAACACGCCCATGTAATGTACTGCTTTTCCTAAGTTGTAAAAAGTGAAAATTTTCAGTAGATTTTTTTATAATATTTTTCTTATTGTTGCTCAAAGGGTACAAGTTTGAACCGCCTGGGCGGTTCCAACGACGAGTACCCATAATCTCTGTTTTGGAGCAAATATGCGAAAAATAGGTGAACCCCTATATAACCCAGTTTTACTAAATGGACTTTAAGGGGGTATTAATTTTACGGACATGTTGTTCTGATGCAACAGAAAATAAAAAAAATCCATACAGACATCAGCATTTCGTGATTGTTAATCACCCAGAAAAGTGAACGCGTTAACATACATCATGTGTAATTAAACGTGAATGTGATATTAATCGGCCTAGAATTGTACGATTAATGAATATATTATATATGCATAATATACAATTTAACTAAACAATAAACACCTAACGCCCTACGTTATGAAACAATATTGATGAACAAAAATTTTCTCTTTTTATAATATTTAAGTAACTTAAAATCTAAATTGTCTAAGGTTAAGAAAAATAAATCTCTTCAATGGTGATTGAATTCAAGAATATGACTCAGGCCCGAGGTTATAAGTTGTTTTGATAATCCACTGAGTCTAAACCAAAACTTCTCATAAATAATGGAAATAACACTAGAATATCCAAAATTAAAACCTCCAAAAATGTCAAATTTTCAGGTTCAAATTCTTAAAGACGGCCAGGTTTCTTGGGATAAGTTAACGACTCACATTAGAGCATGAGAATGGTCTTAAAAAACCGGGGCCTGAACTTACCATCTCGAATACCACGATGTGAGGCTGCTTAAACCATTCAATTAGTGGATTATTTATCTAGCTGGGAATGAAATTCATAGGCTATGATAAATAACCAACAAAAATAAATAGTAGATGTAAATAAGTTTAAATCATTACTTCTTACATGCCTAATTATTATCTTGAAGTGCAGAAAATTAATCAAGTTTTATTGCTTCATGCTTTACTTTTAGAAGATAAATATGCAATATATCATCCACAGCAGGTATGTTTTGTCTCGTTCCCTCACACAAACATGAATCTTCATAATCCATTTGTAATCCTTGTTGAGACCAATTTCTTATCCAATCCATCCTTATATAGAAAACTATAAATAAGAGCAGCCAACAGAGGAGGTAAAAAGGTACAAGTAGGCAAAGATCAGGAAAAGGCGCAATCAGAAAAAGATTCCCACTCAAAACACCGAGGTGGGAAAAAACTAAATTAACAATCAGGTACTTATACCATGAAAACACATCGTGAGCCGAATAAGCAGCTATTTTCCCAATAGGTGGCCACTCAGTTACCCAAACTTAACTAAAAATATGATAACATACATAAACATACATAAGGCGCCAACAGCACAAAAAATAAACACCGAGACACAAAACAATAAGAACCACCACAGAAGTACCGGCTTGGAACGATCAGTAATATAAAATTACTGGCGGGCTTAAACCGGTTTTACAGGTACATATCCTCACCCTCTGCTTCTGTAGTGGTTCACAACATTTAATCAGTTGTTGGGTCCTCGTGGTGAATCTCTAACTAGTCAATGAATCATCATGGACAAACAAATAAATCATGATAAACACCATGATGAATCAGAAACGAGGACTCACAGATTGAGTAAGCTGCCCGACGATGGAGATCCCTAAGCAACCAATAACTTACTAACTCCGGAGCAAAAGAAAAACACCAATTGAACGCAGTTGAACTCTATATTATCAAACCTATACTTAAAACTTGACTTTTTCTGCTGGTGACTACACAAGCGACGATGAGTTCACCCTTATTAAAAAAAAAAAAAAAAAAAAAAAAAAAAAAAGGGGCAGTTGAGATAGAACTCAATACCAAACCCTCTCTGTCACATATTAACCAAATCAAAGCAAAGAAAGAATATACAAATCCTTTGAAAACACATCGACCATATAAAAATCAAGACGTTAGACCATACTGCGGTCTCGGTTATAGCCCCAAATATCATTACAACTATATCAAAATATACTGACTAGTTCATAGTCAAGACGTTTTTTTTTCAGCTGACGATCACACCAGTGACAATGAGTCTACACAGTCACAGGCAGAGCTTGAAGATATTGCAGAGAAATTCGGGATTATTGAAGAGCACGTGGCAGAGAAACGGTCTTGGTGGGAGAGAAACCAGCCAAAAGTATGGCGGCTTTTAGACGAGCCAAAATCTTCCAAAGCGGCAAAGGTAATGACATATTTCTTTATGTTTTATGTTGCGAGATTATCGAATAGAATAGTCCAGCAGGAATATGGGATATTTTCACTGGACCTGGTAATAAGGTATAAAGTTTTTTTCTTGATGGATTCCTGTACTATAGGCATTGTCTTTCAAGAATCTGACTGATGACACTTTGTCATCTTTGGGGTTTTTGAGAAATTCAAGATGGCGCCCAATATGTCTGCCAAATACATGGGTTTCAACTATAATTTTAGGTATAATGATTTTAAAGTATTTCGTGCTTATTTCTTCATCTTATCATGACAGATGATTAACGGTGAAGCTTAACTCTTTGTAAGAAAGCTGTAAACATCAAACTTTTCAAGATGGCATCCAAAATGGCCGCCAAAATATATTTTTCAACCAAATCATTAGTAACAATGACCTAAAAGTATTTTTGAGTTTGTTTTAATGACATCATGGGGAACAATTAAAGGTGATGCTTAATTCCTTATAAGAAAGCTGTCAACATAAGATGTTTTAAGATGGCATCCAAAGTAGCTGCCAGAAATATGCATTTTTTTCTTAAGTTTTCATGTTGGTGCAAAATTGGCATAAAAAACGCCATGGTATGATGATGTCATATATCTTTTAAGTCCATACACATATGATTTGTATTTATTTTAATGAATAAAAGCTTTGCTGCATCTCAATATCTAATGAAAAGGACAGATTTAACACAATAAAAGACATTATGTTCACAGTTCTAATATTGTATTACCGAACACTAAATGACAAGTTGGGGAATATGATCCACGAATAAATGGTTTCAATGTAATTGCATATTAAAAAACAAAGCAGTTATCGTTAGGCAATAACATCAACAGGAGCATAAATATACAGGTCTGTTTCATAAGTTTAGTATATAGCAATTTGTTTCATAAGTAATGGCATAGCAGTACCAATACTTGAATTTTGGCGTAATTTTTGTTGGGTGTTTGCAAATATGAACGGATTTCACTTTGTTAAACCTAATACATAGTACTATTCACTGATTGTAACATTTGAGATTTTGATTCATTTATAGAAAGTAACATATCAAAATGACAAGCAAAATATCATAACTTCTGGTACACAAATATCAACTTTAACAGTTATTTTATACACTTCAAGAAAGTGTTAATCAAAAACAGATTATATTGTTAAATTGGCATATCACCCGGTAGACTACACCTAACAAAGTATTTGGTCTACCCAGCGTATATTAAAGTTTATTAAAGCTTGCAATATTGTACCCTACTAGCTGTGGTACATCATATTATACAATCAGTCATCATTTGATACATACTAGCACATACAATCGGTTGTTTTCACAAATAACACTGGTCAAACAATTGCATGTGAATATTTGATCTCAAGGAAGCCGCTCTAAAATGTACTGGGACACAAATGACAAAAGTTAGTCCAAACAAGGCAAGGCAATCTTGCAGAATGCTAAATTTCAAGCTTCGATAACCTCGACTCTAGATAGGGTAGACCAAATATTATGTATCATTATGTGTCATTTTATTGGAATAATACAATTTAGTTCAAACTTTCGTGTAGGGTGAGAAATCAATGTTAACATTGATATCTGTCTCACAGAAATTATGCTATTTCGTTTATCATATGTTATGTGTTATTGTCTATCTATAAATCGTTCAAAATCTAAAGTGCTACAATCATTGAATATTTCTATGTATTATGACTGACATAGCGAAATCTGTTTAAATCTGCACACACCCAATAAAGTTTGGCCAGGCTTCAAGTACTGGTACTGCTTCGCCATTACTTATGAAACAAATCGCTTTGTTCTAAACTTATGAAACGGACCTGTAAACAGTGTAGCAAATAGGTTGACACAAAGATATGTTAGCTTATATATGTCTGTCCAATCTGATCAGAGTATTGCTTCGTACATGGAAATCATAGCGACAATTATATCTACTAAAGCCTAGGTTACATTTGCCCCGATCATCGTACGATTTTTCGGTCTGCGATTTTCTCTACGATTTTTAGACATCGTTGGAGATCGTGGGCTACGACGTATGTGTTAACAATTCATACGGGCATCGTGTGATTTTTGATCTGCCATTTGTCGATGTTCTCATACAAAAACGCAAGGCGATCGTACGGCAGTCGTATGTCTCCGCAGATAGTACGTAGATATCGTACGGATCCCGTGCGTTGTCCGTACGGAGTCCCTATACGTTTTGATACAAAACGCAAGGAGGCCGCACGGTAGTCGTAGGGTCTCCGCAGACTGTTAGTGGATATTGTACGGAGTCCCTTGGACTTCTGACTGATGCCTTGGTTACATTTGGCCTACGATTAGCTTGCGATGATCGTACGATGCCATTTTTTGCATTTTCGTGCGGCCTCCGCAGGGTGACCTTACGATGTCCCTACGATTCTACGACTTCCTACGATCTCCGTAGCCTCTACGATCTTGTAATAGTCTGCACGATTACAAATTTTAAAATCGTATGACCGTAGACCGTAGACACGTCGTAGGGCATCGTACGGACACCGTACGGATACCCTGCGATAATTGAGCGGTCGCCGCACGATTTTTTTATGATAATTTGAGAAAAAAAATCGTACAGTGATCATAGGGAGGCCACAAGGGGTCATGCCTAGTAGGTTACATTTGCCCCGATCTTTGTACGATTTTTCGGTCTGCGATTTCCCTACGATTTTTTAAAAATCGAATGTGATCAAGGGCTACGACGTAGGTGTTTACAATTCATACGGGCATCGTTCGATTTCTTGTTCTAGCTTTCTTCGATGTCCTGAGTCGGAACTGTTTGGAAATCGTAGGGAAATCAAAGGGTCTCCGCACACTTTAAGTTGAAATCGTACGGAGCTCGTGCGATGGCCGTGAGGAGTCCTTACGATTTCTTGCGGTCTCCCCACGATAGACGTACGATGTTAGGTGTCCGTACGATTTTAATAAACTTGTGATATAACCGTACGGATGCCGCACGATCACCCTAAAGGTCTACGATTATCTTATTATTTTAGTCCCCAAATTATCATAAAACCGTGCGGTGACCGCACGATCATCGCAGGGTTTCCGTAAGGCGCCCGTACGATGATGCTACCTACGACGTGTCTACGGGCTACGGTCTTACGATTTTTAAAATTTGTAAAAGTGCAGTCTACTACAAAGTCGTAGAGGCTACAGAGATCGTAGGAAGCCGTAGGAAGCCGCAGGAAGCCGTAGGAAGCCGTAGAATCGTAGGGGCATCGTAGGATCACCCTGCGGAGACCGCACGAAAATGCAAAAAATGGCATCGTACGATCATCGCAAGTTAATCGTAGGGCAAATGTAACCTAGGCTTAAGCACACAATGGGTACTTATATGGTTTATAATGTCCAGGTTTCCATATTAATAAGTAATGCTGTGTATGAATTGTTATATTCTTACCAGAGTAGACGCATTTACTGAAAGTTCGAATGAAGGATCTGGTTTCTTGTCCAGTAAGTGGTTTGACCCATAACTCAACTATAGTTGAGCCGCGACGTGAGAAAACAAGACATCGGGGTTTGCGACCAGGTCTGACACTAACCGGCCTCAGCAGCTGCAGAAGATGGCTAGAAGCATAATATTTCTGATTTAAGAGGAATTTTACTATCCGTATTTGGAAAACCAAAGCGCTGATCATCTGTACAGTTACTGCACAGCTGATCTGCGCCTTTCTTTTCGCATAGGCAAACATCCGATTTTCTCATCGCAGGGCTCAATTAATCACACTGTACTCTGCTGGGCCATTTAGATGGATTTTGTTTGTTCATTCATACATGCAATCCCAACTTAGCAGACACAAAACATTGTACACCGGGCTTTGTTACAACCACAGCTTAATGAAGCATATGGACTTTCACTTTCGCACTGTCATTTGATTAATTTAGGGATGTCTTCTGGTGCCAATGCTAAAGTTGTTCTGGACAATGTTTGGGTAGCCTCACTACGCAGCCATCCAAAGGACTCTAGTGACATATCTGGTAGATCTGAACACAGAGCATGCATCCAGATGCATGCTTACAAATGGGCGCGTTTAACGTTTTCAGTAAATGATTTTGTAGATGGCGGAAGAGTTGACAGATTACTGACAGACTTTGACGGCCTTCTTACCCTGTTCTTCCATACCTTCTGTCGTGTTTGTGACATGTTCCTACTTTGAGGGTACCCATAACATGCCGAAACAAATAATGTGGCTTCCGTAATCACTGCAGGTAACTCTGCATCTGTATCTCCAAGAAATTTGAAATGATAGCCTAAGCGTAACGTTTCATCAGGATATTAATAATGTTTTTTGATTAACACTTATTCAATATTTGGCAGCTATTGGATAGTTTGTTGGTTGCAACGGTTCTGTGATAATCTTAGGCCGGAGGTTAATCATGTTTTATTTTTAATCATGAACCTTCTTGGACACATTTGTCTATGTAATGACTTAGAAGTACTTCTATCTGATGAGTCCATAATTTCCCCATTGTCAAAACTATTAAATATCACATACTTTCCATATTATGGCAGCCATCTTGGACATCATCTATGATTAAGAAATGTTGATGCCAAGACTGTTGAGTTAAAAGCACTATGAGTGAATCCATTATTGTTATGAACAATATCACTGAAAATCAATATTCTGGCAGCCATCTTTGAAAACTATTGGCAATCAAATAAGAACCATAATATTATTGTGGCAGCCATCCTAGACATCATGATTCAATGACAAATCTATGAAATTAGGACACAATCAGATATGTGAATGTGGACAGTTTTTATACAAAACACTGTATATGCTAAATGCATTGTCAAAACTGTTAAAATTATCGAAAATCGATATTCTGGCAGCCATCTTGGACACCATCTTTGATACACCAGTATATTCAGAATGACTACGGTCAGATTAGTTGCTGTGTGCAATGTGTGAAAGAAAATGCATTTTGGATTCATTTACCGGGCGAAAAGTACCATTATATCAAAAATTTAAATTTTCTGGAAGACCTCTTGGACGCCATCTTGATTTTCTCAAATTCCCCAATGATGACAAGGTGTCATCAGTTGGATTCTTTGAAGAAAATGCCTAACCAACATAAATCAGTAAAGAAAAAAACTTTATACCTCATTACCAGGTCAAATTGATTTCCTGCTGGACTAGAAAGAATCTTCCAAATCTTCCAAAGCGGAAAGGGTAATAATTTCTCGATACATGATCGATCAAATGTGTGGCACCCTTTGGACGAGCCAAAATCCAAAGCAGCAAATGTAATAATATTGATATTCCTTGATGTTCCATGGTGCGAAACTAACCATAAAAGTATGGTGGCTTTAAGACGAGTCAGACTCCCCCCCCCGCACCCAAAGAGGCAAATACAATAAAATATTTCTTCATGTTAATTCATGAAGCATAAAACACAATGTATTGACTATATCATATCGTAATCTATAGACTCTAGTACGCCTTTTTGCATGAGAAAGTTTTATGAAGAAGGTTTTTAACTTATTCTGATAAGACGACAAAATTAAACGGGTATTGTGCGGTAAACACTATTCAAGCGAATTGATAAAGTGTTACAATTTGTTTGAAACATACATAATCATAAACTACCGATAGAAATTGGTGGGGATATATATTTACCAACCTTATGGAATCCAGATGACATTATACTTTTGGGTTTATCTGTCCTACTACGAGGATCGGTCAAAAAGTTCTGTCACTGCATATATTTCTCGGTATCTGTCATTGCAAACTGTTTTAAAATAGCAACATCTGGAAGACCATTTCTTTAGCTATTACCTGTGATAAAAATTATTTGTGGCTCTTCATGAATAAAATGTAATAAATCACTTTTAAAGCGGTTACTCCCTGGCACTGGCATGGTTTAAAGAAAACAAATGCAAAAATATACAGAAAAAGGATTTCGAAAAAAAGTCATAGGTGCTATATATTCTTCGAATATGAGTGATTATATTCTGCAAAACTCAAACTTCTTCAATTAAATTTAATTGTTTAATAGCACAACGAAATGTTGAAATCGGCATGTCTTGGCAGTTTTTAAAACTTCAGTTTAAATTCAAAGAAAAAAAAATGACATCTAGGCATGAACTTTGAAGCTTTAAATGCATTTAACCATTTAACTGTATCATCTTTGTCTGCTCCGAAGTGAAATCATAATAATGCCAGCAATAATAATAACACAGTGGTATTGAACAGTTACAGGGGTACATATTCCAATGACGTCATCTTTATCGCTTCATTATACAGTCAGAAGCGCACTTGTGACGTTCATTTCTGCCGGATTACTTTTCTAAATATAACAGAATTTATCACATAAAACTTGAAGAAAATATGATCAGTAGTTATAAATATACAACACATGAAAGACACAATACAAGGTTCACAATTTCTCGAAAACATGCCAGTGGTTTTACCCCACCTGTCTTTCAAGACGGATAATTGAAACTATTTATTTCTTTTGGGCATTATAAAGGAGAAATGTATATTTTAGCAACCTATCATGTTTATATATCGTGATATAACACCTATGACAGAAATTCCTGACCCACCCTCGTATTTAACGACATTCTTTCATTCTATTTTCAGGTATTTGCTTTCATAACATTGGCAGTGGTAGTGACTTCTATCTTTGTATTTTGCATTGAATCACATGTTTTATTCCGCGTCCCCTTCTCGCCGGACCTTAACCTTTCCACTCTGTCAGTCAGAGACAAAGAACTACTTTCAAGACCCATGTTTTTTCTTGTGATCCTTGAATATATGTGTGTGTCGTTCTTTACAATCGAGATCATTCTGAGGTTAATTTTCTGTCCAAGTTTAAAAGATTATAGTAAACAGGTTTTCAACTGGATAGATATTTTTGTGGTGTTACCCGCTTATGTTAATATTATTCTGTTATTAGTGATACCGGAAATACGTCACGCGGATGGATACAGATTTTTAAATGGGTTGCGATTGATACGGATATTCCGAATTTTCAAACTCACTATTCACGTCAGTGGATTAAAGATTCTTGGACACACAATAAAAGCTAGTGCAAAGGAATTGTTATTACTTATTCTTGTTCTGACAATCGGAGTGCTAATATTTGCGTGTCTTATTTACTATGCGGAGCAAGTAGATGAAAGTTCCATAAACTCATTCTCAGACATACCCAGTGGTTTTTGGTGGGCAGTGGTTACCATGACAACACTAGGCAAGTATAACAACAACTAAAGTTTCGATAAACTATGTTCTTGTATAATAAAATCAAATGCCATAATTAATAACTTGACCAAATTTCATTTGCGTATCAGCCTAGTAAAATATAGCTCCAGTAAGTTATTGTATAAAGTTTTTTAATAAAAATAATAATTTCCAAGATGGCATCAATTTTTGAAACAACCAAACGTTGAACAGACTATATTTGCTTTTGTAAAGTGAATCAGGTACAAGTCATAAAAAGCCATATTGAGTTTCAAAAATGTTTCTGAGTCATTTTAAGCGTATGTACTGGCGAAAGAACTAGATGACTTTTGAGATTATCACAGCCCTACATAAGTTTGTTGACATACTTGACATGCTATACTTTTAGGCTATGGTGACCTCTATCCACGAACAGCTCTTGGATATATTGTTGGAACAATATGCGCAGTCTGCGGACTTCTCATGTTGGCACTTCCTGTCCCAATTATTGTCAGCAACTTCACCCTGTACTACACTCACGCTCAAGCAAGGCTCAAACTTCCAAAGAAATCCAAAAAGACAGTATTGCTTAACGCAGCAAATGCCTTAGTGGACACGTCGGACCAAGAGGACGAAACGCCAGAATCAAGCGTTGAGGGGACGGAGATCGGTCCTACAATAACCGGAAACCACGTGACCGGAAGTCACGAGAGCCTCGATCGGAATAGCAGCAGTGACGATAGCGCCATCGGTAGTATTTACGGTACAAATTTTTACTAATGATGAAACTTCTGCTAATTCATCTTTTTCCTCCCACCCAACTACTAATATGCTAACTTTCTTGTACATGTATTTCGACTTTGCATTCTTTCAAAAAAGTCTGTCTAAACAGTCAGGTTTCAATGCTACATTTGCTGAATATCAAACTATCAAAATGTCAAACTTTAAGCCACCAGTGCCAAAACGATGGTAATGATGCAAAATTGGTTTCAAACATTTTAATGCATTTCCGTCTGTTATCTGATGCATTTGTTTTGTTAAATCGGCATCAGTCATGTTACTTTCCTACCGACAGCTATTGCCAATCTGGAATAGTTGCATCTGGCTTATCACTTTGTTCTGCAAAAATCACAATCGTTAGACTGACAATTGCTGTAGTTTTTGTTACTCGAGATTGCATGTTTAGATAAAGTGTCTGGTAACTTTTTGCTTAGGTCTTGGAACTTCTAGCTACTGTTTGTCAGATCATATACCACAATACATTCTGCTACATCAGTATCCTCCAATACATGATAACATCAAGATGTACTGGGGAAGGCTTATAAGCAACTTACACTGTATATAACTCTTCGTTCCAAGGCGATACTTATGTTGTGGTTCTAATTGTTTTATGATTTCATCAGGAAAACATGTCCGTGTTATGTATACCCCCTTGAACCCCACCTTTACATAGCAAAACTGGGGTATGCAGGGGTATACCTATTTTTCTTATTTTTGCTCCAAAACATAGATTGTGGGTACTCGTTAGATTTGCCTTTACCTTTGTATATAGAGGCGATTGCTTCAAATGGCGAACGTTTCAATTTACAAGCTTGCTTTTGGAAAATACTATGCTGTGACCATTTGATGTTCAACTTTTTTTTTCTTATATTTGCTGAGTAATACGTAGTTGAACACCTAAGGAACGCAAAAAGTGAAATAATCAAATCACTGTTATTACTTAAATACCGGTTTTAACCACTTATAAATCATATAGCTGAGTCATTCAGTTTATGCATGTTGTATAACGATCACGAAAAACTATAAGCTTAATTTAATCATTTGGCAAGCAAAGGTGGCAACACCTTTGGCACACAAAAACTAATATCTCTAATGACGCATTTAATGAACTGTTTGTCGAACGAACACTATTACGAGCAATCTTAAATAGAGGATCTTACACGAGTGGTCATTTCATGTGAAATTTATTAAGCGAGCTTTTGGCGAGTTTAATAAATTTCATATGAAATGACCACGAGTGTAAGATTCGTTTTAAAATAGGATTTTATCGCCTTCGAAGTGGACATATTTTCAATGAAAATTTACATTGTTGTTACGGACGTCGTCAATGACGTTACGTATTCCCGCAAAAGTGTTTTAAATACACGTGTGGCCATACGATTTTTATGACACGACGTTATCCACTGGAAAACAGCGAGTCATATGATAATGATGTTTTGAATAGGAATAGGCTTGAAGCTTTTATTTTTGATAAACGTAAACGTAGGCAATCATCAGGAAAAGGCGCAATCAGAAAGAGATTCCCACTCCAAAAACCGAGGTGGGAAAAACTAAATTAACAATGAGCTACTTATACTATGAAAACATATCGTTAGCCGAGTGAGCAGCTAATTTCTCAACATATGGCCACTCAGTATGTAACCTCGCCCTCAGCTTCTGCAGTGGTTCCATTATACACGAAATAAGTAAATTCGTGTAAAGAAAATATTAAACATAGGTACTAACAGGTAACTTTTAAAACGGAAATCAGTATGAGTGGCTGTTGAAGAAAGGGGGTCACAGTGCTAGCTTGCAATTGGACAGAGCAAGTAAATTGCAGAGGGCTAAGTGAACAGTCAAATGATAAAGCAATGCACTGCACAATACAATGCAAGTTTGAAACTATTAAATAATTTTAATAATTTTCGTTCTGAAGACATATTTACGTGTCTCTCTCTCTCTCTCTCTGTTTAGATTTCTCGCGCCTTTCTTTACCTATTTAAAATAACATGTATATCAGACATATCGTTTGCCATATATAACTGTTAGGCCAAAACAGCACGAAAAAACTAAAGACTGCTTATCTGCTTATGCCAGAAAAGAGTTAAGCTTATAGTAAGCTTTTCGAGAGGCAAATATTATGCTGTTTTCTATGATATATTAAAACTCCCTGGAAGGAGATGCAGTTTGGCATTTGCGTAGGAATATATGTGTAGCTGTAAGATGAAAATTTTAATTAAAATTCATGTTCATGCCAATAATTTATGCATGTCATTACCTTTTTTACAATTTTCATATAGTTGAACTCGATTACTTGGTAGCTACAGAAAAACAATTTCTAGACAGCTGTTTAGCAAACAATGTTAGCAGGTGCTAGAAAATGATGTAATGAACGAACAATGTTGGAAAAATTGCACCTCCCTGGAGGGGTTATTTTCTGCAACTTGATTGAGAATACATTTCGTCTTGATCTTGGGAAACAATTATCTTATCTATTTATAGCGTCTAAGTTTACAATGTTTATCTGTTCACTCGTATGTCAATGATCAATTTTCATTGCGGTTTTTGTAGATAAAGAAAGATTTATGAGTAGGACAAAAAGTAAGAATTGTCGTGGCATGCAACCAAATGTATTTTCGTGCTCAATCTCTTTGTTGTGTAAGCGTAATACTTTATCGTCAATGCACTTTACCCCGTATATACATGTATGATCGCTATATATATGCTTATTCGTGTACATTTTGATATTGTGTGTGTGTGTGTGTGTGTGTGTTTTTTTTAATTCAGTTTTACGTCCCTTTCAAGATTATTTCAGCTCATATGAGACGGGCCAATCAGTAGGTGGGCGAAACCGGGAGATTAAGAAACAGTGCTCTTAACCGGTCGGCCACGGGGGCCACTTCGTTTTTTTTCTTCTTATTTTATATTGTGAGATATTTTTTTGATATTGTGAGATATGTTGTAAGATAAATATTGTGAAGTTGTTACACCAATGCAACTGCAGATCTACTGTGCAGTAGGTTGCATTTGTAGTACTGCCAGCCAGTGTGATACATCTATACTTGTTTAGGACATTTTCCAGTATTAAATGAAGCATGCTGTAGACATGTGTGATTAGAATCTCTTTAAGTATTCTAAGAATCATATCAAGAGTCACGCAAATTTTGGCAGTGAAAAATAGAAGGACTGGTTGTGCCTACAGTTAAAACCTATACCCGACTACTGGTTAACCGTTTAGAAGCTCTGAGCCTGTCCAGGAAAAGTACAGTAGTTTAGTCAAACCATAATAGCTGCTGACATGGATGTAAAGGGACAAAGTTTACAGAAAGTAATACCAAACATGTTTGTGTACTCATGTTAGGCTCCAAAGGTCCTCGCCACCGTCTTGCGGGGGTCATTCAAGAATTAATGACAATGGATCCATATCTCCGAAATAATAATTAGACTTGGTATGATTTGATATATTACTTGTGAATACATATAATACATACTCGTGCTGAAAATTGTGTGCTTTTATCTGGGCTAGATTTGACACTATGCTACATGTAATTTGAATATGGCCCATGAAACGTCCATTGACTCGAAAAACTCAATTTTTACACATTTTGTTAAATGTGCAAGATAGTTGCTTGGACAGTCTCGTCGGTGATTTTTGAAGATTAACGATAGCAACAGAGGCCAACAAGAGCATCTATATCATTTATGCCAATTTCCTGATTTGTAACATGCGTGGTTGCTAAGCAACAGTAGAACAAGCCAAAATATACCCATACTGAGCATTTTTTAAACCAAGTAATAAGAAATCAAATAAATTCTATGTTTAATTTTAATGATATTCAAATGGCTTCTTTACAAAAACAAAGAATAAAAAAAATCTGAGAATGTTATGGAACAATTATTTACATGTAGTTTCGAAAAGACTAGCCAGATTTGATACATTTAAATTTGAACAAAATGTGGTGCTGGTTTATTTTGAAACTCTGTGTATAGCGTTACTGTATTCAAAACCATGCCATTGACAATAATGCCTAGAAAAACACATATTTAATCCTCATCTAATAATGTGTCTAGTCTTCCATCCAGGCAAGTACTAGCTTTTATAAACAGCAGTATGTCGAGTCCAAGGTCATTTACCTTGCATTCTTTGGATGCCTAGAAATCACAGAACTTACGTCGTAACAAACATTTAGATGAACGATTAAATTGCATACATTTTCATTTTTGGCTGACGGCACATAAGAATCACACAAACTGTTAGGAATTAAGTTTTATTGAATCATTGTCACTAATTCTTGAATGACCCTCGTATGTTGTATTTTACTTGGGGCACAAGCGAGCCGTGAATTTGCGTTTGCATTCTGATCACTTACACGTGCATTGGCTGCTGTATCAGATTTATTTAGTTAGTACTTTGATACAGGGAATCATCCCTCATTTGTTTTTCTACATATAGTATATTTCAGTGCCTGGCTATAAAAATGTTTTTCTCTAGCATCCCATGCAATATACAGTGATTTTTTAAGTTGTAAAAAATGAAAATTTTCATGGAAAATTTTTGATATTTTTCTTATTTTTGCTCAAAACATATATTGTGGGTACACGTTAGAACCGCCTCGCCGAGGCGGTTCTAACGAGTACCCACAATATATGCTTTGGAGCAAAAATAAGAAAAATAGGTATACCCCTGCAAATCCCAGTTTTACTATATAAAAGTTGGGTTTGAGGGGGTACACATTACACGGACATGTTTTCCTGATTGCAGACATTATAGGTTATATTTGATAATTTTCTTTCTGTTTGGAAAAACGGAAGTGAATAAGAGACATCATATTGTTCCAAAAGACGCGGTAACATTCAAATCAATTGGCATATAATAAAACATATTCAACAAATAGATATCTGAACAGACGAACCCAAACCGATTCTGTTGGGAGTAGTTATGTCGTGATTTTTAGTATTAAATTTCAATGTTCAGAGTCAGAAACAAAACATCTTCTCTTACGGACATGGAGATATCGACTCAACCAATGCGAATAGTGTAATAGTACTTGACGACTTATCACAACAAATAAATTTGAAAAAAAAAAAAAAGAAAAAAAAAGTAAAGGGCCCCTAAATTAAGCGCTTAACTATGACGAAGGCGACCCATGGAAAACAATAATCGTAAAAACACTGGCAAAACCGAAAGGGGTCATCCCAAATCAAAAATGTTACGTGCCGATTGATGCTTATCAGATCTTTGATCAGATATTTTATTTATCTTCATGTTGCAGACAACATTGCCTGTTTACAATAATTTCAGGTATAAAACACAACATCCCAAACCTGTGTCTAGACTAGTGTATCAGTTTTATCATCATGTGCACAGACCTGCTATACATTTAAGTTGCTGCTGGGCATCCGAACAACACAAAACTATAGTGTAGTTTCTTGAATTGTCATTATCAGATGATCTAGCACTCGGTTTTCTAATGAGGGAATTCAAAGTGTGTTTGTTTTCCAGACTTGACATATAGAGGTAATTAAACCAGTTTTTGCGCATTTGTCTGTTACAAATATTCATGAAATAGCAAGCACCGAAGATGATGAAAATTGCTGTCTTCAGCTATATATAGGGACATATGCAGATAGTATAGCCCCAAATGTACCACACCATGAGTGGGGCTTTTCTGTTTGCTAAAAGGAATTTCACTGGAAAGGACAACAAAATCACTGCTGATGCCCCTGAAATTGGAAATGAGCTCACCCAAATGATAATGGTCGGAAAGTCCATTTCTCAAAACATGGGTTAATATTCATGAATATGCAAATCAATTATTTAAATATTGGGATTTTTTTTATAAGAACGGTATCGAACAGTTGTTTGTAGTCACTGAGGTTGTCAAAACATTCCATTCATAATCGCAATGATTTATGTGTTAATTACTCTGTTACAGGTAGTGAATATACATGTACATGCAATTATGTTCATTTGATATTATTATTATTATTATTATTATTATTATTATTATTATTATTATTATTATCGACTAGTTTGCTATTTGTTATTTTATGCATAATGAAAAGCCATCTATATATGAACTATAAATGCATAAATTGTTTTAAATATGTTAGCCATTTTTTGTGTTATTTTCGATTTTCACCCAAAAACCAATATGTTTCAAGGGGTGGTACCCCCTATGTCAGCCTTGAAACATAACAACTCATTGTCATATGCTTTCGTTAGTGCTATCATGCGTCTTCAAATGTTTTAGAGTCATTAAAACCATCAGCAGGACATCAGGTATCGGGAGTATGCTTGTGTTATATTGTATCACCTTACGCTATAATATATGTCATTTGATTTTTGTGTCATGAATATTTATAAAAATTCTAGAAACTGGAGAACAAACGCGGAAGAATGTGGTGTAGCTATAAAACCGCATGTATCTTGGCTAATGATAGCCCTAGAGAGGCAGAATTATTATTAAAGGAATGCTAGGACAGTTCAATATAACCATGGTATCTGATATAGTTTAATGAATATTTATAAGAACGTTGAAAAAAATCACACAACAAATGAAGGGGGTATACTAACAAGATCACTCCGATTTCGACTGCTGGTAGCATTAGAGGGCTGAAATGGTGCAAAAAGTTCTAGGGCCATGCATTATTGTCCATTTGTCTGATAAAAGAAACCATGCTAGATAAAGTTTTGTGATTATTGCATATAATTTCAAAATGTTTGGGTATAAAGTTGTTTTTATTGCTGTGGCCCATTGCTGATAAACATGCATAGATAATAACGAAGTGCTGACATTTTTGACAAGTGCATTTAGCTTGTTTAAGGGTATTTATCGATCCACCTATTCATTCAGAGTAAATATTTGACAAGGTTGATAGTGTATTGTAGTTGCTAAAAGTATACGCTGTCTAAAAAGTCCAGGCACTCCACTACACAATAAATAAATAGATAAATAAATCCGTAAATAAGAACAGTTGTGCAGTTTTGTACATGGCAATATATAGGATGTCTTCAGCGATTCTGACAAAGTCCACTGTGATTGCTGAAGGTTTTACTGGTTTATCGATTTAAATTATGGTGGAAGCGTTAAATATTATCAAAAGTAAATGAATAGGGGCCTTCATAGGCTTTTGATATTATCTTTTAATGTCGTAGAATCTGAAGAAGCTAAAAGTGGCACCACTGTTTATTCGGTGAATGACCCTTAATGGTGCAATATGATCCAGAGATCAAATGACTGTCCGTAGGTGATAATTTCGGCATATGGTAAAACATGGTATGGTACGATGGGATGGTATGGTATGGTATATAGTACGAAAATCCATACCATACCATCATACCATACCATCATACCATACCAAAATTTTTATTAACCCGTACTTGAAAGGAAATGAAAGGGATTCGACATTAATGAACATTTATATAAATTTTGATTTGACTGAAAATAGATATTATAACAACAATGCAAGACTTCATTGGTATATCAGGGAACAACCAAATTGAAGATGGTACAATATCCATATGAAAGGTCTGCATTCAAGCATAATTGAGTTTGCTCTGGTGTATCTATCTTGTTATCTTTATCAAGTCACATAAAAAGACAACTAAATCTGTCTCAAGATTAGTTGTATGAATGTATTATGAGTCAAAGTCATGAATTGCAAACAATAGTTTTTTTTTATTTCCATAGAGGACCTGGGTATTATCACTGATTATGTTAGTCAAAGTGAGTTGTACGTTGTTAGTCACATGCTCGTAAGTTTTTAGTCACTTTGAGCTGCAACATAGCAAATTAATAAACCAACATGGGCAAAGTGAAGATCATAATGTCAACATGATGCACACACTCCGAACAGATTTTCGTTGACCAGTGAAAGCTTTTCTTTTTTAACTTATTTTGTTGGCTTTGTCTTCAGGGAAAAGAAGGCAGTAATGTTTTTGTACATGGCAATATATAGGATGTCAACTGTACGTTTGCATGCAGTGTATTGTACATCTGTTGTTCATTACCTGTAGCAATCACAAATGCTCAACATGTTTTTTTTATGGTAAAATGAATGTTACTCTAGAAGGGCAGCCTAGTTCAGAGACTCCAGAAAAAGGTACAAGTAGGCAAAGATCAGGAAAAGGCACAATCAGAAAAAGATTCCCACTCCAAAAACCGAGGTGGGAAATAACCAAACTAACAATCAGGTACTTATACCATGAAACATATCGTAAGCCGAATGAGCAGCTATTTTCCCAATAGGTGGCCAGTCAGTTACCTTAACTTAACTAAAAATATGAAAACATACATAAGGCGCTAACAGCACAAAAACTTTTAAACACCAAGACATAAAACAAAAAGAACCACCACAGAAGTATCGACTTGGAACGATCAGTAACACAAAGTTACTGGCGGGCTTAAACCGGTTTTACATACCAAGTTTTCTGTTTGTGTCAATGAAGGCCAAGACAAACTTCCTACGATGTATTGGTTACCTAAGCTTCACAAAAGACCATACAAAGCTAGATTTATTGCAAATGCTAGCTCTTGTACTACCACTGAACTTTCTAAATTATTAACTTCTTGTCTTACTGCTATCAAATCTCATGTTATAAGATACTGTGAGACAGTGTATGAAACTTCAAATAAAAATTGGTTTTGGTCAATAAAAAATTCTGGTGAGGTGCTCAGTAAATTGAAGTGTAGAGGGTTCCGTGCGACAAGCTTGTCCACATATGATTTTTCTACTCTGTATACAACATTACCACATAATCTAATTAAAGAAAAACTTCTGGATTTGATAGAGTGGACCTTCAAAAGGGCATTAAATAACTATGGTTCACTTTATTTGGCATGTAATGACAGAAAGGCTTTTTTCACTTCCTCTGACCAAAGTCGGTATACCCTTTGGTCATGTCAGAATGTGTGCGACGCCTTATCCTATCTCCTTGATAATATTTATATTAGATTTGGGACCAAGTTATACAGACAAATTGTTGGAATTCCGATGGGTACAAATTGCGCACCTCTCGTAGCTGATTTATTTTTATACTGCTACGAAAGAGATTTCATGGATTCTCTTAACCATGATAATCAAGCTGATGTTATCGAGGCTTTTAATTCCACATCTAGGTACCTCGATGACGTTTTGAACATTGACAACCCTTATTTTGAAGGTATGGTCAATCAAATTTATCCACCTGAACTTCAGTTGAACAAAGCTAATATCTCAGATAGCGAAGCCCCCTTTTTAGATCTACATCTTTCTGTTGCAAATGGATTTGTTTCTTCTAAAATTTATGATAAGCGCGATGACTTTGATTTTGATATAGTAAATTTTCCTTTTTTGGATGGTGACGTTCCTCGTCGTGCTTCTTATGGTGTATACATTTCGCAACTTATTAGGTTTGCTAGAGTCTGCAATCATGTTACAGACTTCAACGCTCGAAATAAATGTTTAACGGCAAAACTTCTCCAACAGGGCTATCGGTATCATAAACTTCGAAAAACCTTTTCTAAATTTTATCGTAGACACTATGAATTGATTTCCAAATATAATGTTGGGTTAAAGACACTTTTAAGTGAGGGCCTTTCGGAACCTGAATTTTATGGTGACTTGGTTTACAAATTAAAGAAACTTAAAGGAATAAATGATTTTTCTCTTCAGTTCGGAAAAATCATATCACGTTACAGACGTATAGGTTATAACTTGAATGTTATGCGACAGTCTGCATGCTTAGTTTTTAACCCAATCATGGTTGATAACTATGCTGCCTTCTTTAATTGCACGCCGGTGGGTCGGGCGTCAGACTCTATGATGGCCCCGACTTAAAGCTATTCATTTTAGTTGGTTGGGGCCGGAGCTTCTTGTCTGTTGCTTGGCCCACCGGGGTCCAACTGGTGTTTTTCTTTTGCTCCGGAGTTAGTAGGTTATTCGGCGCCCAGGGATCTCCATCGTCGGGCAGCTTACTCAATCTGTGAGTCCTGGTTTTTGATTCATCAGGATGTTTATCATGATTTATTTGTTTGTTCTTGATGATTCATTGACTAGTTAGAGATTCACCACGAGGACCGAAGAACTAACTAAATGTTGTGAACCACTGCAGAAGCTGAGGGTGAGGTTAGGTACCTGTAAAACCGGTTTAAGCCCGCCAGTAACTTTGTGTTACTGATCGTTCCAAGTCGATACTTCTGTAGTGGTTCTTTTTGTTTTATGTCTTGGTGTTTAAAATTTTTTGTGCTGTTGGCGCCTTATGTATGTTTTCATATTTTTAGTTAAGTTAAGGTAACTGAGTGGCCACCTATTGGGAAAATAGCTGCTCATTCGGCTTACGATATGTTTCATGGTATAAGTACCTGATTGTTAGTTTGGTTTTTTCCCACCTCGGTTTTTGGAGTGGGAATCTTTTTCTGATTGCGCCTTTTCCTGATCTTTGCCTACTTGTACCTTTTTACAGGATCCTAACCTCACCCTCAGCTTCTGCAGTGGTTCATAAGTATACATAATTTCATCTCTGCAAGGTTAATAAAGAGGCACCTAAATGATAATACCTGTGATCTACTGTTTATTGGTTTTATGGTCCCTGATAACATGTGCAATAACACTGTCTCCCTCTGCAATCAATATTTATTTTTCCTGTTTGGGCCCATTCCTGTATTCGAGTCATTGTCAGGCCACCAGATTTTAAAGTGTCCTGTCCCTTATCATTGATCAGCTCATGACCATCAATAGACAGGAATACAGGTCTTTAAGGCCTCACTTTACGGGTATTGTACATAATTCATTCGGAACAGGCCGTCTAGCCACAACAACGTAATCCTAAAAATAGCGGCTACAAGAAATCAACTTTTTGCATCTTCAAAAATATCATTTATTTCTATTTAGCGCTTTAAAGTGTCAGGATTGAAAAATGCCTCAGACAGTCTGTCATTCAGGTGGGGCGACTGTCCTAGGATATGTCAGCAATCATGTTGTTTGCATCTGGCATTTTGGATTCATGCCTAAGCATGAAAAATATTTGAAATTTCGTCAGTCGAATGATTGGGTAGTGCTTTTGTATACTAGAACTACCTCGTATATAAACTGTTTTGACATAAATAAATAGAAGTCTCCGTGGTGCAGTGGTTATGTCACTCGCCTTGTAATTCAGGGGTCGCAGGTTCGATCCCGGGCTTCTCCAGTCCGTCGGATGGGACTATAAACCGAGGTCCCGTCTCCATATGACCTTAGCTGTTGGTGGGACGTTAAACCCCAATCAACCAACCATAAATAAATACCCATATAGATATATATGTGATCAAAATTCTGATGACTGTTATTCTCATGCCAAGAAATTAAAATTTAAATTTTAAACTTTTAATTTCGTAAAGTTAAACTCATTCGCTTGAAAGCTACCGAAAAATATTTTCTGACAGCTGTTCAACAAACAATGTTAACAGGTGCTAGAAAATGATGTAATGAACGAACAATGTTGGAACAATTGTACCTCCTTGGAGGGGTTATGTTCTGCAACTTGATTAAGAATACAGGTCGTATTGGTCTTGGGAAGCAATTATCTTATCTATTTATAGCGTCTAAGATTACAATGTTTATCTGTTCATTCACATGTCAATGATCAATTTTTATTTCGTTTTTTTTTAGATAAAGACAGATTTATGAGTAAGACAAAAACTAAGAATCGATTTGGCAAACACCTACATACGATGTATACTGTAATTCTTTATCGTTTTTTTTTATGTTTTTATTGTCAGTATAGTTTTACATTCAAATCCATTTTGATATACTGAGATACATGAATATCAAAGACGAATATAATTGTGAATCGGTTTCCATTCATTTACCTTTCAACATCACCCATATTTAGCAGTATATCCATGGGTACTGCAGGTTGACTTCGCATTATAACGTTTGACATTAATTAGCACAGGGGTATCTACTTGCTTGACCAGTGTCATGAAACATGTGGACACGTCATAATTACATGTAAAATCAACGAAATCATCCGTTATCAAACAGCAAAGGTCAATCAACCTTTTTATTTATTTACACAATATTAGATCACATAATCTTTTTAGAAGACATATCTGTGCAGATATTCAAATAACGGACGAAGCATTAATACAACGCAAGTTTTACTTGTAATACAATTCGTAAACTTTTTCGAAGTATATAATTATTTAAGTACAAGTATAAAGCTTAGGTTAGCTTACACATTTTATAGTGCTTTATGTGGAAAGTACTTTTAGCCATAACAATTTCAAGAACGCCTTTGTGTCTGTATTTCTAATTAGGCGATGATGATCTAACATGCATGTTTGGCACTGCTGCAGCTTGAAATAAAAAATCAGTCTTGGCTGCAAGAAAATAATTAAGAGATATTAATCAGAATTAAGATTACTTCGTCCATATGTAAATTATAGATAATCAACTGATTTTTTCTTCAAGTGCTGTGTTTTGGAAATCAATGCATAGTTCAATGACCTTTCTTCAGGACCTTTTGCGAACCAAAGGCGAGTAAAAGGATCCTTATGAAAGATCACTTAAACTATGAATTAATTTCCAAAACACAGCACTTGAAGAAAGAGTCAGTTGATTATTTGTTTTGTCGTATAGACTGTAAGATCCAGACCAGCTTGTTACAACTGAGCAGGTGATCAGTGTCTTTGTCTTACTGTAACTGTACAAAAAGTAATGTTCATAAGATAAGTTTTGTTGTGACACAGCTTTGTACTCTTGTGACACTATGACACTTCCTGTATTGGCCATGAAAAAGGTACCTTTGTAAATCTACATATGATCAGCCAGTGCAAATAAACTAGCAGGAACATGACCTTTTAGTACAAAATAAAGATTGAGATCAGCTGTGAGATCAGCTGTTTGACAACAGAGCAGCTTATCAGTGTCTTCATTATGATGGTATGGAAAGTTCAGCCACTAAAGATAGACTTTGTTTTGCCATGGCACATATGAATAGAACAAGTGTACTAAAGACCTGAAGGTCAGGATGGTTTTGGTTACCAGTATTTCTAATATTGATTATATATGTAGGCTGGAAACCACACCATTTTAATATTTAAATGAGATGCTCATTCATTGGTCTAAAAGGTGTTGTTTAAGCAAAAGTAAACAAAAAAATTAACTCATATTGTTTAATTTTCGTTAACTCATTTAACCATAGTTTTGTCTCTATAGGCTCTGTACTATGTCTATAGGATAAAAATATAAATGATATCAGCATATTGCGTCAGTGGTGGCAATTTGATATTAAAACAAAATGACCAAAAATACTCTATGGTCTTTTAATATGTAAAACCAAAAGTATCAAACGCATCTAATCGTTTTTTTACGGTAGCTACTTGGTACACGATGACTGGTTGCAAGGCTCTTTGGGTGAAGTAAACCATTACTAGAACTTACCCATGCAATATACAGAGATTTTTAAAGTTGTAAAAAAGAAAATTTTCTCCTTATGTTTGCTCAAAACATACATTGTGGGTACACGTTCTAACGAGTACCTACAATCTATGTTTTGGAGCAAAAATAAGAAAAACAGGTTTACCCCTGCATACCCCAGTTTTGCTACATAAAAGTGGGGTATGAGGGGGTAAACATTTCACGGACATGTTTTCCTGGTGAGTACTGTTGTGGAAATATACCAAGGCGGTTCTGCTGTGATTTATCTTATTGTTTTGTTCATTCTGTCTGCTTCTCTGTTTTGATCGTTAACTTTGTAGTTTGTTGATGCCAGACGGATGGCTACTTTGTTGGGAAAGAGCCAGACATCTTGCTCTTCAGTTGTATTGTAAAGAATTTGTGTGATGTTTTGTGCTGTCTTCTCTTTCCTGCCTGGTGTCGGGGTTGGGTTTTTAATTGAATTGTGTAATTCCTTTACATTATTTTCTTATTTTGAATTACATTTAAATGTCAGAAATGATGCAGACGTCTCTTAGTTTGTAAAATATTTATTCAGCCGACGAGTAAGCATATTTTTAAAATAGTGTAGTGAATTCAACTTGAAAAACAGTCATGGAATGATATACAATCACTACAAACAAACTGGAGACAAATGGTTAAGTTGGTACCTGACTTCGCCACACCATCTTCTATCGAAAATACGACTAGAAAGTCCAGAATTTGTATAGTTTTGTATGAAAAGAATACCGAAAAAAAAAAGAATATTCCAATCGCAAAAGAAATGACGCAATGCATCTCTAAAAAGAATTCTTTAAGCCGTACCTTCAACATACTGAACCATATCGGATCTTTGATCTGAGAATTGTTACAGTTATAGTCAGTTAGCTGTCTATAAAAACTGACGTTTTGCAGAATATCTGGCTTATTATTAGTGATACAATTAAATTTATTTTTCCAATGTTATTTTTATACCAATACATAATGTAGAAACTGATTTTCAGAATTTTCACTTGTTGATTTCTTGCTTTTGTCTATTAAATTTAATACAAAAAATTAAGACAGAATGGAGGGGAGTACCTTGAATTATTGTAACAGCTATAGGTACAGGCTGCCCATGCGCACATCCCATTCAATGAAATTTCTATAGGCAGATTAATTTAATCCTATAGTATACTGTTCAACAAAGTGAATGTTCGAAACCATGTAAATGAACTTTTCAATAAAGTTTAAATTAAGTAACCACTTTCATTAAGCTTCAGTGTCATCATCAGACTCAGTTGATCCTCCTGCCTCTGTATCCTCACTATCAGAGTCAATGCTTCAAAATACTTATAGATTTTCAAAATCACATTCGATTTTTCTGACAAAGTTTAAGAAGGCATTTCTTTTTTCTTCTAGAATACAAACCAAGAGAATAACTTTCACTCAAGAGATAAACAGTTTTACCGGTATAAATGCATTTTTTGCATAATAGCCATGGCATTTTAAAACCTACATCATGGTATATGTTTCCAATGTAAACTGTCTTCTGCTGAACTTATCTGTCTCTACTTAGCATCCGTAGATTGCTTTGGGGCCTTGCTGTTCCCATGCGCACAGCTTTGAAGAAAACATACTGCTCCGAGTCTAGCGTTGGAAGACAGGACAGTTCTTTGGTTTTACCTATAAATGTAGATTTTCATGTGCATTTTAAATGCAGACTTAACCAACAAGGGATTGAGGTATAACATACAAAGAAGCATATTCCTAGGCTATTACATAAACAAATTTACTCCCATGTTCATTACAGCCACATTGTCATGTAAAAATGGGCAGTTTTCAAAAGAAACTTTTTAACCTCAAAGTGTAAAAATTGTTAAAAATATAGATTAGTTATGTATAAGATAACCATTCAAGATGCACCATAACTCAAAGTGATTAGTTTTGTTGTTTTGAAGATATATAGCAAAACACCAGTTTTTATAGACAGCTAACAGGCTATATCTTTATTTTACAAATAGCGCGCACTGCTTATAAGAATTTTAGATATTAATCATAGAATTTACAGCCAGACTGCAACCCATTTCATAACATATACAGATATAACGCAATTCAGTTGTTGCAGAGCATTCACATAATTCAAGCTGTAGTTCAGTTTCTTGAATTGTCATTACCAAATGATTTAGCGCTCAATTTTCTAATGGGGGAATCCAAGATTTGTTTGTTTTCCCGGCACTGAAATAACTATTGCGCACTTGACTTTTGCAGACATACTGGTACCGACGTCATAAAAGCAATAAACTAAAAAGAAAGCAAAAGGCAAGAATTTTGATAAAGAGACCGTCCCCCGCACAAGAAACAAAAGAGGGGAATAACCAAAAAACATAAAAAAGAAGAACTAGTACAAATACATCCGAATTAGCAGCTTTTTGCACAAAATATGGCCTCTCAGGTACCAAATAAAGTTTATATGTATATACTCGAGATATATTAAATGATTCAGATACATCTACCGGCTTCGAAACTGAAGAAATGACACAAAGTATTAAAACGACTGTAAGTGTGGGGCACCTTTTCGTTCGGATAAGGATCTAATATGAAAAGGTAAAAGTAAGCAATAATCGGGAAATGTCGCACTCGGAGAGAAGTTCCCACTCCAAAAACCGAGGTGGGAAAAATAAATTGATTAGCAGGTACTTATACAAAGAGAACATATCAAGTGAGCATTTATTTCCCTATAGGCGGCCACTCAGTTACCAGAATTTAACTAAATATATTAAAATGTACAAAAGGTGCAACAGCATAGACATCAACGCCAAAACATAAAATAATAAGAACCACAACAATGAATATTTTGCATCTCCTGCCAACTGCATAACAGAAACGCTAAAAATAAGACTTCGAGACATCAACAATTTTTTACATCTTCTAAAATCAGTTTTTATTTCTATTTAGCGCTTTAAAGTGTCAAGATTGAATAATAACTCAGACAGTTTGTCATTCAGTTTGGAAAGATGCCTGAGAATACGTCAACAATCATGTTGTTTGCATCTGGCGTTTTGGCTTCATATCTTAGTTTATGTTAACAGTTTTAATGAGCAGAAATGTCATCAATTATGTGGATTTTTGTGGTCTTACCGGATCACAAAATGTAAGACATAGCATACACTATGCTTAAACTATCTGTTAAATCATTTCCGAGTGTAATCACGATCTGTTTTAATACCTGTCCACTCCTTTAAATTTCTGTCGCTGGTCCATTTGCTCACCTTATTAATACAAAACTTCTTTATTTCGATTAGTCGACGACAACCTCGTATATCTATATCTTCATTTTTATCGCCTTAAATGAATGTGTGTTTGTTGATGTTCTTCATTTCCCGTTGAAAAAAACATTAAGTCACATGATCTAGAGGCCACACCTTTTGGCGGGGCGACGCCAATACCAGCCAGTTACGTTGTTTGTTTACACGTACTTTTGTTAGCGTGACGTCGGTCGCGTATCGCCAATTCGTTTTGGATGGCCCAAAATTATGTTATGTCGGATGTAATGTCAAATAACCTGAAAATGAGCGATGATATGTGCAAATAAAAATCTTTTATTATATGGCAAGTGATGAAATATAGAGAAATATGTATTAAATACATGTATAACCAATATTTGAAAAAGTTATATTTTCACATGTGAAAATATAAAAAAAGTTATATTTTCACATGTGAAAATATAAGATTTGGGAATACGCAAATTACGATTCCACCGTTTTATTTCTAATTTATACATAACTAAATTTTATAATCTATGCTATTTTTGACGCAATGAACGTTCACACACAATAGCGACGTAATGACGTGACGTAATGACGTCATTTAAGATTTTGACGTCATATGCTTTAGCGCGCAACGTTACAATGACTACATGCAATATAATAAAAAGAAAATTCAAGTTTTTGTCGTGAATATGACTTTTATTTCATCTCGTGAAGTGAAAAATTATATATTTCATTCGTGCCTTCGGCACTCATGAAATATAATTTTTTTCACTTCACTCAATGAAATAAAACTCATATTCACTCCAAAAACTTGAATATCCTCTATTTAGTTGAGTGATAATATAAAATGTAAATATGAGTATTTGAATTCAAATTTTAGCTTTTACTGTAAAACCGTGATTAATTGTGTTAAAGTCTACCAGGAGCCCTACGGGCTTCACAGACACTAAAACAGCTTCATGTTTTTCATCATCCAAAACCAAACTAAACTCATCCATCAACCTAAAATCTGGGCCCAGTTGTTCAAAACTAACGACATCGTTAGTTAACGTTCGTTAAAATTTCAAACATTAATATTACAAATACACTGTTATTTTTTGTTGAAAAAATGTGAGAATCCTTTGCACTGCAAAGGATTCTCGCATTTTTTTAACAAAAAATAACAGTGTATTTGTTACTTTTGCTGATATTTGCTTAAAAAATTTATGTCTTAACGATATCGTTAAGCTAACGATGCTTTGAACAACCGGGTCCAGAATTTCAATCCCTAAGTAAGTGTCCCACGATCGAACTGATTGCAAATTATAAGAACACTAAAAATGCCAGTTTAGAAATAGAGGATCTTGCACAGTGGTCATTTCATATGAAATTTATTAAACGAGCTTCGGCGTGTTTAATAAATTTCATATGAAATGACCACAAGTGTAAGATTCGTTTTATCATATGACCTCTAAAATACGATTTTATCGCCTTCAATGAGGACATATTTTTCATGAAAATTAACATTGTTGTTATGGATGTCGTCAATGACGTTACTTAACTTTTTCCCGCAAAAGTGTTTTTACACGTGTGGGCATAAATACAGGATATTTGCTTTTTTTTAGGTGAATACCAAATATACGGGTATTTCATAGAGTGAGTTGAAAACATCAGAATTTTCACTAGTGCGCAGCACGAGTGAAAATGTTTATGTTTTCAACTTACGAGATGAAATGGGCCACAACGTGAGAAAATGTACCTTCAGACAATTTTTTGAGTATTAGAAAAACAAAGTTACTTTCAATATTATGATGTTTCTACAGTCTGTTAGTCTTTATTTGATCAGATTATTTCAGTTATTTTGTGATTTATGACCCATTTACTATATGAACCCTACAATCGTCATTGCCCGAAAAAATGACGTCAAAACTGCGTAATGCATTTTTTGCATGTTAGTAGAGCTTACAAAACTCGATGCATTTGCTTAAAATTGTTTAAGCACTGATCAGAAACTACTGTTAAGATAGAAATACACTATCCTTACAGGCAATCTGTCGTAATTATTTTGTCTTTTTTATGATAATGTGGTTGCTATGGTTACCGTTTAACGACATATATAGGAAAAGTATGTGTATTTTGGGCTAAAACAAGGGCAAATAACTCCAAATATTGAAAATAAATATGTTTTAAAACTCATTCATTTGGTAGCCCAGTTGAAAAGATTTTACGATAGAAATCATCAAATGTATGACGCTGCACTGTTAAGAAGATGGTATACTCAGCATGCTCTTCGTCCATTTATCGATTCCGAATCTAATCACATTAGAAGTTTTATTAAAATTCCTTTCATCAATAAAGGAATTGACTTTATTGATTTACCAAGCATATTCCAGGATAAATCAGTGATACAGTCTATACCTACCTACTTCCAAAATTCAGAACCTCCTATTATTTGTTACAAATATAACAAACCAATCAGAAATACTATTTTTAATTTCAATAAACTTGTTTCTGATCTTGATATCCATGCTAATACTCCTAAGTCTTGAGATTGTAAAGATTCAAAATATGTTTATCAACCAGCTGGACATATAGTTACTGGAAATTTAAAAATAATTTCGGATTCTAGAATTTGCAAAATTGTTTCTAAAGGTCCGAAATATAGATTCCCTTCCTACATTAACTTCGACAAATGTAGAGAGGAGATTGCATCTGCATTAAATGATTTCGGTAATCGATGGTGTAAACGAGAGGGTGTTGAGGATAATGCTCTTAAAGAATGGAAAAGAAGTATCTTCACTATCGTGGATAAACGTATTAAGTTTTATTCACAAAATACTAATCTTTTACCTCCTAAACCCAAATCGTCATTTAGGCATTTGAAGCAGGGTATCTAAGAATTTCATAGAAAAAATGTCTTGGTTCCGGCAGATAAAGCCGCTCACAATGTTGTTGTCGTTTGTAGGCTTCACTACGTTAACATCTTAAAACAGGAGCTTGATGGTACCAGGGCTTATCTGGAGACAGATACTGATGAGGTGTCTGTAGTTAATGCCCACTTAAACGATTTACCTGTTAAGTTTTCTGTTTGTGTCAATGAAGGCCAAGACAAACTTCCTACGATGTATTGGTTACCTAAGCTTCACAAAAGACCATACAAAGCTAGATTTATTGCAAATTCTAGCTCTTGTACTACCACTGAACTTTCTAAATTATTAACTTTCTGTCTTACTGCTATCAAATCTCATGTTATAAGATACTGTGAGACAGTGTATGAAACTTCAAATAAAAATTGGTTTTGGTCAATAAAAAATTCTGATGAGGTGCTCAGTAAATTGAAGTGTAGAGGGTTCCGTGCGACAAGCTTGTCCACATATGATTTTTCTACTCTGTATACAACATTACCACATAATCTAATTAAAGAAAAACTTCTGGATTTGATAGAGTAGACCTTCAAAAGGGCATTAAAAACTATGGTTCACTTTATTTGGCATGTAATGACAGAAAGGCTTTTTTTCACTTCCTCTGACCAAAGTCGGTATACACTTTGGTCATGTCAGAATGTGTGCGACGCCTTATCCTATCTCCTTGATAATATTTATATTAGATTTGGGACCAGGTTATACAGACAAATTGTTGGAATTCCGATGGGTACAAATTGCGCACCTCTCGTAGCTGATTTATTTTTATACTACTACGAAAGAGATTTCATGGATTCTCTAAACCATGATAATCAAGCTGATGTTATCGAGGCTTTTAATTCCACATCTAGGTACCTCGATGACCTTTTGAACATTGACAACCCTTATTTTGAGGGTATTGTCAATCAAATGTATCCACCTGAACTTCAGTTAAACAAAGCCAATATCTCAGATACCGAAGCCCCCTTTTTAGATCTACATCTTTCTGTTTCAAATGAATTTGTTTCTTCTAAAATTTATGATAAGCGCGATGACTTTGATTTTGATATAGTAAATTTTCCTTTTTTGGATGGTGACGTTCCTCGTCGTGCTTCTTATGATGTATACATTTCGCAACTTATTAGGTTTGCTAGAGTCTGCAATCATGTTACAGACTTCAACTCTCGAAATAAATGTTTAACGGCAAAACTTCTCCAACATGGCTATCGGTATCATAAACTTCAAAAAACCTTTTCTAAATTTTATCGTAGACACTATGAATTGATTTCCAAATATAATGTTGGGTTAAAGACGCTTTTAAGTGAGGGCCTTTCGGAACCTGAATTTTATGGTGACTTGGTTTACAAATTTAAGAAACTTAAAGGAATTAACGATTGTTCTTTTCAGTTCAGAAAAATCATAACACGTTACAGACGTATAGGTTATAACTTGAATGTTATGCGACAGTCTGCATGCTTAGTTTTTAACCCAGTCATGGTTGATAACTATGCTGCCTTCTTTAATTGCACGCCGGTGGGTCGGGCGTCAGACTCTATGATGGCCCCGACTTAAAGCTATTCATTATAGTTGGTTGGGGCCGGAGCTTCTTGTCTGTTGCTTGGCTCACCGGGGTCCAACTGGTGTTTTTCTTTTGCTCCGGAGTTAGTAGGTTCTCAGGGATCTCCATCGTTGGGCAGCTTACTCAATCTGTGAGTCCTGGGTTTTGATTCATCAGGATGTTTATCATGATTTATTTGTTTGTTCTTGATGATTCATTGACTAGTTATTTGTTTGTTCTTGATGATTCATTGACTAGTTACAGATTCACCACAAGAACCAAATAACTAACTAAATGTTATGAACCACTGCAGAAGCTGAGGGTGAGGTTAGGTACCTGTAAAACCGGTTTAAGCCCGCCAGTAACTTTGTGTTATGGATCGTTCCAAGTCGATACTTCTGTAGTGGTTCTTTTTGTTTTATGTCTTGGTGTTTAAACTTTTTTGTGCTGTTGGCGCCTTATGTATGTTTTCATATTTTTAGTTAAGGTAACTGAGTGGCCACCTATTGGGAAAATAGCTGCTCATTCGGCTTACGATATGTTTCATGGTATAAAGTACCTGATTGTAAGTTTGGTTTTTTCCCACCTCGGTTTTTGGAGTGGGAATCTTTTTCTGATTGCGCCTTTTCCTGATCTTTGCCTACTTGTACCTTTTTTTTTCAAAGATTACAAATACAGTGGTATTTCTAAAACGTATATAACATCATTTTTCCGCTTTTTGCTGCTTTCTACTAGTAATGCCAGAATTTCCGAAGGTACATTTTGTCGCGTAGAGGTTCAAATATATTTGGTATTCACCGAAAAAAAAAAAAAAAAAAAAAAAAAAAAAAAAAACAATTTCCTTTTTATTTTATACAATACACGAGCAATTTCCAGTTCACAAGGCAGGCGGTGAAAATACAAAAACCAAAAAGTTTTGAAACCACAAATAATTTTGGTACCACCTTGTTCCTTACGTTCTAACTAAGAAAATGAATACCCACACTTTATGTTTTTGTTCATAAATTGCGGAGGTATCTGCGTTTGAATTTCTGAAAAGAGACACATTTAATGACGTCAAGTAAATGGAAACGTCAGAAGTAATCCAAAATCTACAGTGAAGATATAGGCTGATATCAACCACATGTGACTTTTGATATCAGTGAGATTTGATATCAGTGAAATTTCATATCAATGAAAATACCAATTTCATCAAGTTTTGATATACATTGGTTTTCACTGTAAAGTATAAAATAATTAAGAAATAATTTTACTTTACGGCGAATTATCGTGATTAACGCGGGATGTTGGAGGGCAGATTGCGACGTATTAATTCACGACGGCGCAGCCGGAGTGAATTAAATATCGCATCTGCCCGACAACATCACGCGTTTATCAAAGATAATTCACCGTAAAGTAAAATTATTTCGATTCCAACACGACTTATAAATAAATGCTTACATTTCAAAATGTTTTTCAATGGACTCATTCTCGGCGGACATAAATGTTTATGTGCGACGTCATGAAAACGTCACCTTCCGCGCGTCATTTCGTTTACAGTGAATTATTGTTTATTTGCAAACGGTGATTCTATGGGAAAGACGATAACGTCGTGTTAGAATACTTTTTATTGCATGACGTTATCCACTGGATAATAGCGACGTCATATGATAAATACATGTTTGTCACTTCTGGTCATACTTGGTGACTTAGATTCTCAGTTCTGGCTCGAATTGTAGTAAACCTATGGGGGTATCGACTTTGTGTTTGATGGACGTTCAAATCACTGATTGTTAATGAGTTTCACAACTTACAAACAAAGGTCCATGACGAAAACGAATTCTTAAAACAACTGGATAACTAGCAGAGCATAACAAATAAATGCTCAGATTATTGTTACATCTGTTCAGAAGGTATTTTAGCCATTCATTTTAATCTACAATATGTCTTAAGTCATCTATATATAGAAGTTTAAAGTGTTTAGCTATCAGAATAATGTTGTACGTGTTCTATTCTTGCTTCATTTACTTCCGCTGCCAGCTTTATGTAGATGTAGGTAACGATTTAATAATCCCATAACTGACACCATATTTATATACTTTGTTAAATATGTAAAGGTAGGCAATGACCAGGAATGGGCGCAATCAGAAAGAAATTCACACTCCCAAAACGGAGGTGGGAAAAACTAAATTGACAATTAGGTACTTATACTTAGAAATCATATCGTGCACCGAGTGAGCAGCTATTTCCCAATAGGCGGGCACTCGGTTACCCGAACTTAAATGAAAATATGAAAACGTACATGAGGTTCAAACAGCACAAAATTCGACTCCAAAACATAAAACAAATGGAACCACAACAGAAGTATCAGTAATATCAAATTACTGGTGGCTTAAATCGATTTTACAGGCGCCTTACCTCATCCTCATCTACCGAAGCAGCTATGTTAACGGTAGTAAACTGTTAAATTCAAGGATCACCTGCATGAAAAGCAATTTACTGAACATTATCTCAAATGCTATCAACTAATAAATTAATTATTTTGTTATGCAATTTATCATTACCTATATATTTATACCGATAACGAATATGATGTCAAACACCTGTTCACCAGTACAAACGATTTTGCATTTTTTTAAATAATGTATATCATTTTAACGCCAGTTGTAAGTACATGTAGCATCATCCAAAACAATTACCCAACAAGATGGGCTATCAGACTTAGAAGGACAAAGATAAAGGCATTGACGTCTTTGACTACTATAATTTTTATATGGTGGTCCAATTGGCTATACCAGTCACAATGTATTAAATGGTGCAATTATGCCCCCCCCCCCCCCCACCATACATACAAAATGCGGAAATAAATAAAACGAGTTTCTATTTTAGCGATTTGAAAAATCCGTCTTGAATCACGTTTGAGAGCATTCCTTGTGATACGCCACTTTAATGTTGAGTTTTGGAGAAAAGCATAATATGGGAAACGTTTGTCTTCTTGCCTGTTACCAATTCTGTAATTAACTCAGACTGTAACCAATTCTGTAATTAACTAGAACCTGCTTTGATAGTAACGGAGTCTGCCTTTCGCAAGACGTACTTTGCTCGTCAATAACATGCGAGACATTAGGATTACACAACTTTGAAATTTATACCCCTTACATTCCCCTTTTATACATATAGTAAAACGGACTTGCGCTTGATTTTGTAGTGTACCCACTTTCTTTGTTATGAGAAACAAAATAAAATTTGTATGTATTCAAATGAAACGTTCCATTTTTCAGTTCTGACATCATTGCGTATTTCATGGACGTAATGGGATCATAGAAAACTGCCGTGAAATACCAGTTATTTGCCATAAATTCAAATAGATGCCCAATGTCAATATATGCAAAAGATTTATATAATTAACGTGCTAGTCTGATTAATTTCTCAACGAATTTACTAGTGACGAACCGAAGAGAGGACTTTGATTGAACAAATACGTTTTGCTAAGCAACAAAGACATTTATTCGGCCGTGTTGCGACATTTGAGCCGCCCCATGGGAAAACCAACAATCTGCATATGCGAAAACAAAGACGCAGATCAGCTTCGCGGAGCTGATCAGCGCCTTTGTTTTCGCAACAGGGGTAGTACAATTCCTCTACTTTCTAAATCCAAAATTTCCAGCCTCTAGCCATCTTCTGTGACTGTACAGGCCGGTTTGTGTCGGACCTGTTCGGAAACCACATTGTTGGTTTTCCCACGAGGCGGCTCATTTGTTAATCATATCCTGTTTGTATTCCATTAGAATTCAGCTGTCAGTTATTGCGTTTAGTCTTAATTGCTAAGAAATTTAATGTATCAGCCATTGCAAATTACTTCGAAAATTCAAACTGTGTATCTTAAAGTTCATGCAGGTCCAGAATAACTTCTTACAACTGATGAGTTAACAGCGATAGCAGATATAAGAGATCATGTCCGATGAATAACAATCTTTAACGAAAAACATGCACCCATCGGATAGATATGCAACCTGAATAAAAAAGCAATGTATTACTGTAAAGTGTAGCACTATGAAACATTCTGTTCTGCTGTTTGTGGAAAGCTCTTTAGTATTAAAATTTTCCTGTAAATTTTTGACTGGTGATGCTTTATTGTTGTTGTTTTTCGTCACATAAGAATGGACTTTGTTCATATTGTACTAGTTTCTAGCCATTTCTATTGTTTACATTTGCTTGGCAAGGCTTTTTGTTCATTATCAGCTGCTGTTTTGCTTAAACTATTTCTTGCCCTGCTACAAATAACAAATTACTATCACATTACATCCTCAATGTTAGGTAGATGTCCAATAAAATGGTGACAATGTCCCGACATGACCAAAGCTGTTGACTTGGAGTGAAACATCAATTTTAACAATCAAACAAACAAACAAATGTTAAGAATTTCATGACAACAAAGGAATAAATAGTATAATTTTAGTTAGTTGTTCGGTCTCGTAGTGAATCTCTAACTAGTCAATGAATCATCATGGACAAACAAATAAATCATGATAAATTCCATGATAAATCAAAAACGAGGACTCACAGAATGAGTAAGCTGCCCTACGATGGAGATCCCTGGACGCCCAATAACTTACTAACTCCGGAGCAAAAGAAGACCGCCAGTTGAACCCCGGTGGGCCAAGCAACAGACAAGAAGCTCCGGCCCCAACCAACTAAAATGAATAGCTTTATGTCGGGGCCATCATAGAGTCTGACGCCCGACCCACCGGCGTGCAATTAAAGAAGGCAGCATAGCTATCAACCGTGATTGGGTTAAAACTAAGCATGCAGACTGTCGCATAACATTTAAGTCATATCCTATACGTCTGTAACGCGTAATGATTTTTTGAATTGAAAAGAAAAATCATTCCTTCCAATAAGTTTCTTAAATTTGTAAACCAAGCCACCATAAAATTCCGGTTCCGAAAGGCCCTCGCGTAAAAGGGTCTTTAGCCCAACATTAAATTTGGAAATCAGTTCATAGTGTCTGCGATAAAACTTAGAAAAGTTTTTTTCGAAGTTTATGATACCTATAGCCCTGCTGAAGAAGTTTGGCTGTTAAACATTTATTTCGTGCATTGAAGTTCCGTAACATGTTTGCAGACCCTAGCAAACCTAATAAGTTGTGAAATGTATACGCCATAAGAAGCACGGCGAGGAACGTCACCATCCAAAAACGGAAAGTTTACTATATCAAAATCAAAGTCATCACGTTTATCATAAATTTTAGAAGAAACGAATCCATTTGCAATAGAAAGATGTAAGTCTAAAAATGGGGCATCGGTATCTGTGTTGTTTGCTTTATTCAACTGTAGTTCAGGGGGATAAATTTGTTTGACCATACCTTCAAAATAAGGATTGTCAATGTTCAAAAGGTCATCGAGGTACCTAGAAGTCGAATTAAAGGCCTCGAAAACATCAGCTTGATTGCCATTGTTAAGAGAATCCATGAAGTCTCTTTCGTAGCAGTATGAAAACAGATCAGCTACGAGAGGGGCGCAATTGATTGATACCCAACGGGATTCCAACAATTTGTCTGTATAACTTGGTCCCAAATCTAATATAAATATTATCCAGGAGATAGGATAAGGCATAGCATACATTCTGACATGACCAAAGTGTATATCGACTTTGGTCAGAGGAAGTGAAAAATGCTGTTATATCATTACAGGCCAAATAAAGTGAGCCATAGATTTTTAATGCTCTTTTGAATGTCCACTCTATCAAATCGAGTAATTTTTCTTTAATCAGATTATGTGGTAATGTGGTATACAGAGTAGAAAATCGTATGTGGACAAGCTCGTCGCACGGAACCCTCTACACTTCAATTTACTGAGCACCTCGCCAGATTTTTTTATTGACCAAAACCAATTTTTATTTGAAGTTTCATACACCGTCTCACAGTATCGTATGACATGAGATTTGATAGCAGTAAGACAGGAAGTTAATAATTTAGAAAGTTCAGTGGTAGTACAAGAACAAGAATTAGCAATAAATCTAGCTTTGTATGGTCTTTTGTGAAGCTTAGGTAACCAATACATCATAGGAAGTTTGTCTTTGCCTTCATTGACACAAAGAGAAAACTTAACAGGTAATTCATTTAAGTGAGCATTAACTACAGACAATAAGCCCTGGTACCATCAAGCTCCTGTTTTAAGGTGTTAATATAGTGAAGCCTACAAACAACAACAACGTTGTTTGCGGCCTTGTCTGCTGGAACCAAGACATACTTTCTATGGAATTCTTGGATACCCTGCTTCAAATGCCTAAAGGACGATTTGGGCTTAGGTGGTAAAAGATTAGTATTCTGTGAATAAAACTTTATACGTTTATCCACAATAGTGAAGATACTACTTTTTCAAGCTTTAAGAGCACGATCCTCAACACCCTCTCGTTTAAACCATCGATTACCGAATTCATTTAATGCAGATGCATTAAAAAATCGAAATATAGAAATAGAAATCGAAACCCGATTCCTAGATTCCTTAAAACAGGTTGAAACCAAATATCTCACTTAAACACCAGGGTTCTCGTTCGTTTTCTCTCTAAGCCTAGATTTTTCTTTCATAAAAAGAAAGCAGAGACCCACCTTGAGAACATGCCTAGTGTCTCGTCGATGTTAAATTAGCTTTTTGAAAGGAAGCATTTTGCAATTGCGGAATCAGAAATGTTTTCTTACCGCTTGTCACCATTTCCCTTATTAACTTGAACATGTTTTGATAGTAATCAGTGTCTGCTTCTTTCTAGAAGTACTTTGCACGGCAATGCCACGTACGGAAAAGTTTCTTTCCGTGAAGGACACGTTTTCGGCAATAAAATCAAACAGTTTGCATTGTTATAGATATGCAAATGATGCGTATGGTGCTCTTGCTAATATTTACAGTCTGACCAGTCAAAGACTCTGCTTGTCACGAACTGAACCGATGACTGAAATATGTTTGCGTAACAGCAAAATAATTCGTTCTGTGAGTGTCACATTGAGACATACGTTTGAATGTCGTTAGGTTTTAGCAAACAGTTTTTGATTTTAGTCTTTATTGCTAAGAAATGTATCAGACACTGTGAAGTACTTCAAACGTTCAAAGTTTGTATCTTAAAGTTCAAGCAGACCCAGAACAACTGATGAGTTAACAGTGATAGCAGATACTCTGATGATGACAGAAGAAACAATCTCTAACAAAAAACATGCCCCCATCGGATAGATATGTTATGCAACCTGAATAAAAACAATTTGTCTTAATCTTGAAAACCGATTTACTTATCTTTTATAGCACCTAGGTTTACAATGTTTATCTATTCATTCGTGTGTCAGTTACTTAATTTCCGTTAAACATCTTTGTAGAACGGAAATGCAGTTGTCTGATACTGATACTACTTGTATACCTGTAAATGTATTTCTTTATACCTAAGTACTATGCAACCTTCTGTTATACAGTTCATTACGAAAACTTGCTTATGCAATATGTGGAGATTTCTTCAGCTGTAAAAACGAAAACTTTGTTAGAAAAAAACTTGATTGTTTTAACATTTTTGCTCAAAACATAGATTGTGGATACACGTTAGAACCGCCTCGGCGAGTACCCAGAATCTATATTTGGAGCAAAAGAAGACTAGGTATACCCCTGCATACCCCAGTTTTGCTATACAACAGTGGGGTTTATGGAGGTATACATTTCACGGACATTTTATCCTGATGTTCTGTAAATTGTTAGACTGGTAATGTTCTTAAATTATTGATTTTTTGGTTGTCACACATCGGCGGACTTACATTTACATGTATGTTCATATTGTACACATTTGTTACACATTTGTAGAACGATTCTTTTCGATCATTTCTATCTACTCATCTACTACCATTTAAATGTTTGCCGAAACGATTTCATGCCCTGCTGAAACAAATAAGCCATTGCATGTTTTGAAAAAAGAACTTAACCGAGGTGGGCCAATTTAATGTCATTCGCATCAGGAAAACATGTCCGTGTAATATTTACCCCCCTGAACCCCACTTTTATATAGCAAAACTGGGGTATGAAGGGGTATACCTATTTTTCTTATTTTTGCTCCAAAACATAGATTGTGGGTACTCGTTAGAACCGCCTCGGCGAGGCGGTTCTAACGTGTACCCACAATCTATGTTTTGAGCAAAAATAAGAAAAATATCAACATTTTCCTGATGAAATTTTCAATTTTTACGGCTAAAAAAATCTCTGTATATTGCATGGGCAAGTTTTCGTAATGTACTGCAGTTTCACCACCCAGCTCGTTAAACACGTGTTTTGTCGATTTGTTCGGTTATTGAAATCAGACGACTTAATTAAATGCTTCTTTCGAGGCACTATTATTATTAGTCTTACAATAATTGATCACAACTATTTACGGTACTTGACGGAATAACAAAAAATAGCGTGGCGCCAATCAATGGACCGCCATGTTTTGTGAGCGATACATCTCTAAATGATAAATTATGTATCGATTAAATTAGATATGTATTAATTAAATTAGTTTACATATCAGCAATCTTTTTCTAAGACATGCTTCATTATTTAGGTGTTTACTTTCAGATCACAGAAAAACCAGTCGCGTTGGGATCAGTGTGATATTTACGAACGAGGAGAGTATAGGGCGTAACAGAGACACGCTATATCCTAGTCCTATACATGAAATAGCATCGTCTCCAGAAAGTAGCCCAGTGCCACTCAAAAAGATACCACAAAAGTCAAGTTTACCATATCGGAAAAGAGGTATATTTATTTTGAAAATGGTCATATATATGACATTGTACGCCGATTATGCTTAATATAGTACAATTCATTTTATATCCAAACATTCTGGCAACATATATTGGTCTCAAATTATTTTCATGTATTCAACATGAAATAAGCATTTAAGTTAATTTTCAAATACACATCGTAACATAACACACATCGTCTTATACAATAGTAAAGGACACTAAAGGGCCCCCATTTCTACTCCTGACACCAAGAGGAAGGTAAAAAGACAATGATATTGGAATGATTTAATAAATCTGACTCAATGTACATACAGCTTGCTGATAGTTTTTATGCAATGTTACTCGAAACAATACTTAAAAGTGTCATTTTTAAAATAATGTGAGACTTTGAGGTGGAAACATTGATAATGTTGTTCTTTTTCAGTTCGTTTAGCTTTGAGATAGCGCTTTGAACAGTACCACCCAAGCAGCGGTCACAGTTTATTTCGTGCGCAGTAAACTAATTATGCCACAGTTAGTGCTGGACTTAGTCCAGGCAGCAAATAACCATAAAACTCTAGAGTAACTAAGCATATGACTTTAGCATTGAATAAAACAATGAATTACCACTGGGGTGTGGAAGTTCTTCATTCTTTGGCAAAAATTCTGAAATATAAAATACGAAACAGACACGGTGCTATGAATATGCTAGCTACACACAGATATACCATCATATGGACAATACTGTGTATGCCATATAAGCATGAGCGATTATGCATGGATAACTGCGCATGCGCTTTTTTAATTGACGCAATCTGAAATGTTGTACTATTACCGAGAGTAATAACGCTATCGCAATATGCTTTTATGCAAATTAAGTTCTGAGTGTTAGTCGAATTTTAATTCCTACAAGTTAAAAACATTGGTGTCTGGTCCAAACTATGATGATTTACTTTATACTTTAGGGCGAGAAACACTGTTTGTGTTTATGTCCAATAAAGTATTATGACTTGACTTGATTTAAGCGACGCTTTTTGTTATGCCGGTGATCCATTTTATTTGGCATTTTTAATCTGCAGTGTCTGAGTTTGATTGTTTTTACCAGTAGTTATCATATTGAATTGAATCTCCCGTTTGTGATTTGGATTATTTCATGATTGTTTTAATATTATCAGTTGAAGCCATTTTAACATTCATGCACCAAACTCCATCACAAAATGCGACCAGCTAATGAATATGAAATAAAGGTGATTATCCAAATAATTTCTAAATACTTATTTGGCGTGTACGCGTGCGCGCGCGCGAGACTTTTTAACTGTTTGATAAATGTGTTGTGATCAGCATGAAGTCAATGTTCCCAATATTCAATGTAAACATGCACTGCAATATTATATGATAAATGGTAGTGATTGCTTGCATCTAAATAGTTCTGAGATTTTCTCTTTGTACCTGCAGGAGATATAAAGATAACTGGATAAGTTATTTCCCTAATTGGGTTTATTAAGGAAGCAAAGAACATATATGTTCTGAATGTACCAGTATCTGATCATAGCCTTTAATTAATTTAGCGTTATGACACCGTCAGTTTGATTCTTAAGGTACATGTTTGCTTTACGAAAGTAATCTTTAAGCTCCGCAAATCGAGAAATTCGTTCGTAACATCGAGATGTTTGACTGCTATTTATGAAGTCACAGCCGTGACAACTTTTTGTCATATTAAACTGCGCACTTGCTTGTTGCTTCTGTGAAATAGTTGTCCGCCATGCACTGAGTTGAACATTTTCTTTGCATCATAGGGTATCAAGGGTTTATATGCGATCTTGTAGATACGGCAATTGCCATACACATTACTATATCTTTGTTTCAGCAAGCATCAATGTACCAGCAGCCTCCGCACGTCGGGACTCTATCGCGATTCCTCAAGTACACATGTAGCGAAGACAACATTTGAGCCGCCACGTGGGAAAACCAACAATGTGGTTTCCGAACTGGTCGGACACAAACCGACCTGTACAAGCACAGAAAAGAGCTACAAGCTTGAAATTTTGGAGTTAAGTAGAGGACTATCCGAGTAACGAAAACAAAGGCGCTGATCAGCTTCGCGGTTACCGCGAAGCTGATCTGCGTCTTTGTTTTCGCATATGCAGATTGTTGGTTTTCTCACGAGGTGGCTCACTTCACAAGAATAACTAATCATCAAAGAGCCCATTATGATCGTCTCATTTTTTTTTTGCTTTTTCTATTGTTTTGATACATTGCCTTTTATTTTGTAATGCATGTATTATGGGCCGTATTCTGTTGTGTGTGTGGAGTATTTGTTTTTATTTTATACTTAGCAGTGATATCAAAGTACGAGGGTCATCCAATAAGTTCTGACAATGATGGCCTCTAAAATAAAATCAATTACCGTAGGGCATTATTCAGTTACATTCACATGTACCTGCATATGTATTGACCGACAATAACTGGGAAAATATTAGCCATACTCCCACGGCGATAGTTGCTAGGCAACTAAAGACCAGAAGGTAAAAGGCCATGGCCGCGACATTATGACCAATTTTTACGGCCCAATTACATAGACGTAGCTAACTCCTCTTTAAATTGTTTTATGTAAATGAATAAAGACCGTTTGTATGTCGGGTTTGGCTGCCATAGTGCGTGGTTTTGCCTTCAATTGCAACTTTTGAAGGGTTTTGTTTGCGATATGTGACCAATTTGACAATGTAATTTTAGGGTTGTACTACAAAGTCTTGTATATTTTGTCATTGCAAGTCATTGCAAGTCGCTTTTTATTTGTGTTCAGAAAACCATACAACAAATTCATCAAAGAATGTATCCATTTATATGTAAGCAGGATTGTAAAGGTAACGGAAATGTTCAAAATATAAAGTAGCACTAATAATGAGTAAAACTGTCAATTTGCTGTTGTTGCGTAGCAACCGTGCTCGCCAAAAGCTACTGAGTCAATGCTATTGACTAACCAAAGAAGCATAGTAAAGCTTTTGCTTACCCTACCCCAGCAAAAAAAAAAAACAAAAAAAAAAAACAAAAACAAAAAACAAAAAAACCATGAGCTCTGATAGTGCTGCGTACAAATTGTTACAGCATCAGATTGTGACGGAGATTTCATTTCTCATTCACCAATAGGCAGTATCCATGGCCAACTTCGATGAACAAAATAATTCTGATTTTATACACCGTTTCAGAGATATGAGACCATTGTCAGAACTTATTGGATGACCCCCGTATATAAAAAATGAATAAAAGTGGTATTTTCATCGCAGACTTTGGTATTGATATTTTCTCTAGTAATTTTGATATCAGTCGATATTTTCACTGTAGATTTCGTATTACTTCTGACGTTTCGATTCACTTGACATCATTTAATGTGCCCCATTTCAGAAATTCAGACGCCTATTACTCTGTTATTTATGAAAGAAAACATAAAATGTGGGTATTCATTTACTTAGTTAGAATATAAGGGACAGTATGTTACTAAAATTATTTGCAGTTTCATTTGTTTTTCATTTTCACTGCCTGTCTTGACAATAAGAAATTGTATGTGTATTGTATGAAAAAAGAAAATTTACTTTTTATCGGTAAATACCAAATATATTTTATCTTATGAGTTGAAAAACATCTAAATTTTCAACTCACTCGCTGAATAATATTTGGTATTCACCTCAAAGAAGTAAATATCCTCTATATCCTTTGCACCCATATACATATATATATAGTATTGTTGTATATACTCTCTCAAATATAATTTATGCTTTGAACTTATGTAAATGTATATTTTACTAACAAGAAGGTACGATGCTGATTTTCGATATGCTTTGGCATATTTCAGTCCAATGGCTGTAAAATGCGGAGCACATTTGAGACAAGCCAAGCTCCCTTTCGCGGGTGTGTCAGATGTTTTTTTTCTCGGTGTACTCTTGTTGTTGATTGGCACGTCTCAAACGAATGAAATAATAGTTTTGAAACTGACGTAAAACGGAATGAAAAAAAGTACGTTGCCACAAGTGCATTTCAGCATTTAATTAGGACAAGTAAAATATATTCAATTTAGACGCTGACACAGTTGAAAGAGGCAACGTCCTTAGAATATCTTATTTGATGCGATAATGATTATGTGATAGTGACATTATAAAGTCATTGACTTTAATGAGATAGACTTGGGAATGTGGTGGATTGTACTAATTTCTAACCTGGCCTGGTCTAGACTGGCCTGGTCCGATTATGTAATATGATGTAACATCTAAATTGGTGACGTAACACTCGGGGCTATCAAGGTCATGCCAAAATATGACTGAGAAAATAATCTATAAACATGCTGCAATAAATGCCGATAAGAAGTCCAAAGACTTCTGCTTTGACCTGTCCGTTATCACTACTTTCAATGTTGTGCAGAAACCCCTTGAGAAAATATGACTTGCAATTAATTCACTTAACTTGTCTCAGAGATTTTCTATCATAATTTTATTATTATGCTTTGGTCTGGCCTGGCTTTGCCCCAAGTGTTATGTCGCTGATTTAGCTGTTATAACATAATCGGACCCGGCCAGCCCAGGCCAGGTCATGCTAGAAATTAGAACAAACCGGATTTGGTATATGATTGAAGAAAATCCTATCTCCTAATAGGCATTTTCTGTATATATTTACCTGTCAGTTAGATCAAACTAGCAAAGCCAGCTCAAGCCCGTTCACAGGAGGTAAAATCTGACGTATCTGACTTCTAGAGAGCTACAGAGTTTAAACTGACACATCATTATCGCCCTTCCGTTCACATCTTCAATAGTGACCTATTCCGTTTATCGGAAAAGATGGCGATGACGTCATCGATAACATTGCCTGTGAACTCATGGGTACAGAGTCAATAAATACACAGACTTAATACACATGTTTGTGCGGGAAAATGTGTCTTATATTGTTGATATACGTTGAAAATAAAGCTGTTTTAACTAAAATAAATTTAACTTAATAATAGAACCATTGAAAAAAGAATTATCCGCCATCTGTCTGCATTTTTTTTTGGCAAGGTTTGTTTTCAACACGGACAATTGAGTGAGCTTCTGAGAAAGAGTTACATTTGATTGGATAACTTTATCCAATTTATTCACTTATTATTTTCAGCTCACCTTTTTCTATATTTGTTTTATCTAACGGCAGTTTATTTTTTACGATTTTACTTAGTAGTATGAAAACGCAACTCCTCCAAAAACAGATACTACAAAGTGACAGCAAAAATACTACGGCGTAAATTTGTCTTAAGGTTTCAATGTAATTTGAGGCAGAAGTGCCTGAAATTGTGTGCATATTATATTGCGTTTATACTGCGTTTACACTATGTTCCCGGCGGCCACGTTTCAGACAACCGTGATCAAAACGGGATAACCGTGAGGCAACGCAGGGGAACGGGATAGGCAAACTTAGCACGCCGGGATAACCGTGGACACCGTGACAATTTTTTTGACAGTTTAAAAATCTGCCACGGCAGTCAAGGCGGAAATGAGAAATGTAATGGGCCGTGATAAAACGTGCTGAACGTACCACACCGTGACAGAACGTAACAGTACGTAGCGAAACTTGGAGGCGGTCCGCAGTGCAACGGGAAGCTAGTGAATAGCCCGGCAAGCTACGGATCTTCCACGTTCTGTTGCGTTTGATCACGGTCGTCTCACGTCTCGACCCGTTTCGTACGGAATACTCAACACGTTTTGTTGCGTAAAGTTACGGTGCGTTACGGTCTTTGACGGTGTTCACCCCGTTCTACTACGTATGTCACGTTATGTTACGTTGATCACGGCGCGTGAAGTTTATAGATATAAAATGGCATATCATGGGGACAAGTTCCTTCATATTGGAGCAGTCACTATAGTGAACAATACAGACCAGACGCTGCACTATGCAACTGAAGAAGAATTACAATCCCGAACTTTCTTAATCAACTCTGCAGTCGGTTGTTGAGGAGCGCGGTTGTTATTATTTTAAAGGACTTATTCGTATACAAAAAGTAAATGTGCTTTATATTGTATGGTGTCTACGTTTCATCTGTAGCTGACCTTGACAGACCGAAAAAAACGTGTAACGCCTTGGTCAAAACGCAACTGACCGCAACAGAACGTAACAGGCCTTAATAGAATGTGCTAATAATCGTGATAGATCGTGGATAACCGCAACGTACCTTAGCGCCTCCGTGACACACCGGCTTATCACTACCACGGCTTGTTACGGATATCGTAATACAACGTAAGAAAACGTAACAAAACGTGATAGATCTTGAAAATCAGAGAAATATATTACCAAAACTCCACGGCACGCTACGTTTCTAGCAAACGGGGCTGCCGGGGCCGCCGGGAACATAGTGTAAACGCAGTATTACACTATGTTCCCGGCGGTCACGGCAGCCACGTTTCAGACAACCGTGGTCAAAACGGGATAAACGTGAGGCAACGCAGGGGAACGGGATACTGCAAACGTAGCACGCCGGGATAACCGTGGACACAGTAGCAATTTTTTTGAGAGTTTAAAAATCTGCCACGGCAGTCACGGCGGAAATGAGAAACGTAATGGGCCGTGATAAAACGGGCTGAACGTAACACGTAACAGTACGTAGCGAAACTTGGAGGCGGTCCGTAGTGCAACGGGAAGCTAGTGAATAGCCTGGCAAGCTACGGATCTTCCACGTTTAGCTGCGTTTGTTCACGGTCGTCTCACGTCTCGTACCGTTTCCTACGGAACACGATAACGAGATCAAATAAAGCCGCCCACGCTTGCCGAAAAATCAAAATATTTAACTATAAATAAACACGGAAATATTGCGCTATTCAAGATATTTTCCTTCCTAATTCAAAATATATGCATTCTGGAAACAACCTTTCTTCATTACACAACAAAACGTTTAAAGATTTGGGCGTTTTGGGTCATTTGTGCAAATAAACCATAATGTATATTTGCCTTTGATAAAGCCACCATGACTGATTTGTACCCGTGAGAGTGACCCGGATGCTGGCTGATGACGTCACGCCATCTTTTCCGATAATCGGAATTGCCTACGAGGTTGCTGTGTGCAATAACAAAACAAAATCAATATGCCAGGCATTTTAACACTCTTTCTAAAAACCAATATACACTCACCCAAAGTTCTAAGCGGTCACCTTCAAATCACCATATAATTCCCATATAAACAAAAAGGTACAAGTAGGCAAAGATCAGGAAAAGGCGCAATCAGAAAAAGATTCCCACTCCAAAAACCGAGGTGGGAAAAAACCAAACTAACAATCAGGTACTTATACCATGAAACATATCGTAAGCCGAATGAGCAGTTATTTTCCCAATAGGTGGCCACTCAGTTACCTTAACTTAACTAAAAACAAACATAAGGCTCCAACAGCACAAAAAATTTTTAAACACCAAGACATAAATGAAAAGAACCACCACAGAAGTATCGACTTGAAACGATCAGTAACACAAAGTTACTGGTGGGCTTAAACCGGTTTTTCAGGTACCTAACCTCACCCTCAGCTTCTGCAGTGGTCCATAACATTTAGTTAGTTAGTTGTTCGGTCCTCGTGGTGAATCTCTAACTAGTCAATGAATCATCAAGAACAAACAAATAAATCATAATAAACATCCTGATGAATCAAAAACCAGGACTCACAGATTGAGTAAGCTGCCCGACGATGGGCGCCGAGTAACCTACTAACTCCGGAGGAAAAGAAAAACATCAGTTGGATCCCGGTGGGCCAAGCAACAGACAAGAAGCTCCGGCAAGTGTTTTTGATTCATTTTTGATTCATGTGTGTTTGATTCATGAAACAAGTGTTATTGATTCATCATCATGTTCAACTCAAACCTGATGAAAAGCCCGAATTTGTGCGAGTTCAGACATTTGTATTTTCACTTCAAATTATCATTCAAATACCATGATGGGACGGAAGCCTATCGAAGAACAGCGCAAGGTTTTGTGATATACGTTGCCATGATTACTGAGTCAACTTCGTAGGTACTTTGATTATCGTGTATCGTAGCATTTTCTCTTTCAATCACACAGACCATACGTATTTAATATTTCTGAAGATTTTAGATCTCACAGGACACACACATACTTTACTCACTGCAGAAGCTGAGGGCCAGGTTTGGCGCCTATAAAACTGGTTTAAGCCCGCCAGTAACTTTGTGTTACTGATCGTTCCAAGGCGATACTTCTGTGGTGGTTCTTTTTGCTTTATGTCTTGGTGTTTAAATTTTTTTTGTGCTGTTGGCGCCTTATGTGTGTTTTCATAGTTTAGGTAACTGAGTGGCCACCTATTGGGAAAGTAGCTGCTCATTCGGCTTACGATATGTTTCATGGTAAAAGTACCTTATTGTTAGTTTGGTTTTTTTCCCCACCTCGGTTTTTGGAGTGGGAATCTTTTTCTGATTGCGCCTTTTCCTGATCTTTGCCTACTTGAACCTTTTTACCAATATACATGAAAGGTGATTTTGTCAACGTATGTTAGATAGTTCGGTAAACACACAAAACGTCAAACAGAATTGTGGTATGACTGGTAATGCTGGTAAAACTGTATCGGATTTGACTTCTAACCTATGAAATAAATCGCATATTGCGTTATAAAACCATAAACTACAACGCTTCCGCGCTTCTCTGTGCCAGGTGACACGACAAATAACACACCTACAAATTTATAAGGGAATGATAATGAAAAGCGGTTTGAGCTTTATTTACCTTTTCCGCCATTTTAATCTGACTCCAGTGCGTAATTTAGTCTGCACCAGTACGTTGCAACAAGCTCCAGTACTTTTACATAAAGGATATAAAAAATCAGTAGAAACTACACTTGCGACCTCGTAAAGTGGGACAGCCGTTACGTTACCAGTGATAAAATTATAATAAAAATAAAACTCGGATAAGAACAGTGAACATATTAAAGTGAAAATGGTCGGTCATACAGCGGTTTCTGGATTCTTTTAAAAGATTTTTGAGTGACATTTCTGAATATTACATACAAAAATGTGATTATATTAGAAATATTTCTAAATATGTATTACTTTTTATCGAAATTTATAATTTTCTAAGAGACCGCTTATAACTTTGATTGAGTGTATGCCTTTTGGTGACAGGGTTTTCTTCACTATCATAACAACTTCTTATTTGGGTTGTCCGTAAAGATATCCTAGTGTAGATTTTGACATTGCATTCTGTCATGAAAACCTAACGGTTTGCTTAAAATTCCAGAACAGGAGCTCATTCGGAACGTATGCAAATAACCATTTTAATGTGAGACTCTAGGAGCACTTCGACTTCCATATCTTTAGAAGAAAACCGGATTTTCAAAAAACAAAGGCTCAGTAACTGCGAAGATGGTCATCGCCTTTGTTTTTGCTACACGGATAGTACAATTCCTCTTCTATATCCAAAATTTCAAATGTCTAGCATTCTGATGTTTCTGCACAGGTCGGTTTGTCAGATCTGGTCGGTGGCCCCGCACACTGGTCTTTCTTGCACCGCGGCTCTAATGATGTCGTAATTATGTTTTACGTATTTGTCTGCCTGTCGCACGCATGTTCGGTGACTTTCAAACCAACTTTCATTTGATACATTGTTTCATTATTCTGAAAGTAATTGTCAACAATTGTCTGAAGCCTTTACGTACAACCCTTGTACATAATTTCATTCTTTATTACTCTGATTTCACAATACAATAGACTGGCTCTCGTCCTTATGATACAATGATCTATGACCGCCACAAACATTCTTGTATGAGTTACCTCTCTTTTAGGCTCAGAAAATGCGTCAGTCTCAGCCATCAGAATAATTTCACGCATTATAAGATCTGCACGTTTTAGTGACTAAAACAAAAGTTTTGACGATTGGAGCCAGTCTAACAATAATGCTACGTTTTCAAATATTCACATTCCAATTGTTTGTTCCATTAATTACCACAATCACTTTGAAATATTGTTATGTGTAATAACCTTTGCGAAATAAAATGTTCAAAAGTTTAAACTTGTTTGTATGAATTTAATCCAGTTTCGTACAAAGAAGGATCAAAATATGAACCTCGATGACATACCCTTACTTAGGAGGTATGATCAGTCAAATTTATCCACGTGAACTACAGTTGAATAAAGCCAACAGCACAGAAACCGACGATTTGGATTTACATCTTTCTACTGCTAATGGGTGTGTTGTATCTAAAATCTATGATAAGCGCGATGGCTTCATTTTGATGTAGTAAATTTTCCTTTTATGGGTGGTGACATTCCTCGCCGTGCTTCTTATGGTGTATACATTTTGCAGCTTATTAGGTTTGCTATTGTCTGTAATCATGTTACAGACTTCACCGCGAGATAATTGTTTAACTACCAAACTTCTCAAGCAGGGCTATCGGTATCATAAACTCCGATAAACCATTTCTAAATTTAATTGCAGACACAATGAATTGGTTTCTAAATCTAATGATGGGTTCAAGACCGGAATTGTCTGTCCGTGAACACGAGGACCGAACAACTAAATAAATGTGGTGCTGAATCACTGCAGACGCAAAGGGTGAGGTGAGATATAGTCTATGGCTGTAAAATAAATGTAAGCCCAATAGTAATTTATATTACTGACCGTTTCAAGCCGATACTTCTGTTGTGGTTCTAATTGTTCAATGTTTTGTGTTGATTTGTGTACTGATTGCATCTTATGAACGTTTACATATATTTACGGAGTTAAGTATGTGTAACTGAGTGGCAAACTATTGGGAAATAGCTGCTCACTCGGATGTTCTCTTTGTTTTAGTATCTGAATATCAATTTAGTTTTTTCCCATATACATTAAACGGACATGTTTTCATGATGAAACAAGTTAGGTTGTCATCGACAGATGAATAAACACAATTGTCCGAAGAAATCGGTTATCTGATAAAAAAAGAATAATGAAAACAATCGTGATGTGATGATGCGCGTGTTGAGGCTGAAGTTCCGCTCGACAGGATTATGTTACCATTTGTGTTTCAACGATATGGTGATTCAGGAATTATTCAATTTGGTACATAGTGTAACTAGCAATCTGTCGTTTATTGCCACCCTGCTTCATCCGTGTATCGGTGTTCCTTGAAATCTATACAAGTCCCTCAATAAAATTTTGACTGTTCAAAAGCACTGCTCAATATATCTATGAGTCATCTATACATTACTGGGACTTGTATATGTTTTCCCTGTTGTGCACGATAGCATTATGTGTTTATTTTAAGAACGGGCCATCTTGCTCTGCGCATCCTGTTTGCTAATGTCACGGTCGCAACTTGTTTTCTCTTTTAGCTGTTCTATGGCTGGTTGGGATTTTAAAAAATATTTCAAAATTCATTTCTTACTTTGGAAAATGTTGCAGTAAAAGGTAAAAGTAAGCAATATCGTAAGCCGAGGGACCAGCTATTTCTCAATAGGCGGCCACTCAGTCACTCGAATTTAACTAAATATATGAAAATGAACTCAAGGTACAAACAGCACAAAAATTTAACACATAAACATAAAACAATTAGAATTACAACAGAAGTATCGCATTAGAAGGATCAGTAAATAAATATAAAATTACTGGTGTGGGGGGTTAAGTCTATTTTATAGGCGCCTAATCCCATCCTCACCCTGACTGAATCAATGGAAAAGAGCGACGCTAGTCTTCGTACTAATATCGATATGCATGACAAAAATGATATTTTAAATTCTATCTTTTTATTAAGCCAACCAAAGAACTGCGAGAATAACAGATGAAACTAACAGTATACTATAAAATCACTTTGCCTTGTCGTGGTATTATAATATATATCTATAATACAAATAGCAAGGGTTCAAGTGAGAACATTCAAGCATAAAACTATTTATATTTTATTGACATTGCTTTAGTACCACTTCCGGTCACCTGACTGCTAGATGTGTAACGTGTATACAACATAAAAAGACACAGCAAAATGGTCTGTCGAAGGTTTAGACTAAACAATATTATTATACAATGCATTTATGATAGAAGGAAAATGGCTAACGATTGGTCCCAGTTAAAGGGTTAACTTTAAAACCGTGCTTTGATAAATAGGTCAATCTTGTCCACAGGTAAACAGACGTTCGCAAACAGCAAAAGTTAGCTTCCCAGTTTAGTACGACACATTCTTTTCCATTTCAACGGGTATGTATTTATGACACATAAATTTATTTGTATCTACAACAATCATCGCCTGATACATTTTTCTGAAGTAAATGGAATCTTATATCACGCTTTAAATATGATACTATTCCCTGTCACCAGCCTATATGCCCCAGTTAGGGCAACACTGCTTGCCTTTGTCCCACACACAGTAAACCGACTGGGGCTACACGTTTTGTCTTTGTCCCACAAACATTACACAAGCTGAGACAATACTGTTTGCCTTTATACGACAAACAGTACACCGGCTGGAACAACACTGTTTGCAGTTCTTCCTACACCAGCTGGGGTATATTGTTCGCCTTTGTCCCACAAACAGTACACCCATTGGGGTATATTGTCTTACACTGCCCCACAATCGGCTGGAGCAACACACAACCTTTGTTTGATTTAACAATATACCGTTTGAAGCTACACTGCATTCCCTTTTCCCCACAAGCAGTCCTCCGATTGGGGCTATACTATTTGCCTTTGCATAACGAACAGTACACCGGCTGGGGCTATACTATATATTTGCATTTGTACCACAAACAGTAAACCGGCTGGGACAACACTGTTTGCCTTTTCCCCCATAAACAGTACACCGGCTGGGACAACACTGTATGCTTTTGTACGATAGTTTAGAATAGGCGTTAATTCTTTTTTTTTTTTTTTTTTTTTTTTTTTTTTAACTTTTGCACCCAAATTGCGTTCAATACTTGGTACAGTGTCTTTCACTGATTCTACGGTGTACAGTGAATCTATAGGGTGATGTACGATGTAGGAAAAGCCAAGGGTGTGTCACAAATCTTTTGACTAAATTAGGGCCCTGGCAAATCTTTTTGTGCCTTATACCGAGACAAATAATAATTGTAGGATAAAATTCGTGAATACTCAGTGACTGTAATGGTATTAGACATTTTTCACTTTTGAACGTAAATTTTGCTGGCGCTTGCGGTTACGACTTTGTGTGTGATGGGCGACGACTCGTGAGGGCATATTTGAGACGAAGGCGAGGGGCGATATGAAGAATTAACTTAGTCAAAACTACTAACAGCCCACCGGAGGTGTATTAAATGAGATAAGCAAAAAACGAAATTGTCCAGGACGCCTAGCTGAATAGTTCAGTAGGTAGAGTGTAAGACATAGAATCGAAAGGTCCTGGGTTCGAGTCCGGGTAGGACAAAAATTATTTTTCCTTTTCTTTGTTTCTTCCTTTTTTCGCACCTGTGACAATAAAGCTTAGAAAATTAAAAAGAAATGAAAAAAAAAGAAAAAAAGAAAATATTATTTTATCTATTGGCAAATGCAAGAATCACAAAATTCACTGCTGCATTTAATACTAAAATCGTAAGTTTCTGGATTAAACTGTCTAGTGAGAAGGCAGACCGCATGTATAGGCTTTTTTATAGGTCTTGATTTTTCACCCATTGAAGCCGAGAACTCGATCGTCATTTTCGGCAGAAGAACGGATCAGCGATCGATCCTAACGTCAACATTTATTTCCTGACTGGCCAAGACAGGCCAAGTTCTGCTTGCGGGTGTGCCAGGCGGTTTCTCTCGGGGTACTCCCGTTTTCGCCCCACCTACTGTTTGGTGCTTTTCATATGAGCTGAAATAATCTTGAAAGGGACGTGAAACTGAATTTTAACAAATACACAAGACACCAAATCAAAAAGTATAGTGTACATGTTCAGATATATGTGTATTATTACATGTAAAACTACAGTTTCACGTGCTATCTCGTGAGCGAACGATGTTTATTTTGTCGATGTCTAGTTTTGAGTCCATTCGACAGTAGGAAGAGCGATGGGGGCAATACCCTACATGTAGCTACAATATGCCTAGCCACACAACTGTTTTTGTTTATTGTAAACTGCCATATCGAGTGCGATGGTTACGATGTAGAAAATTAATTTGGCAAGACATAAGCTTTCGTTCTGATCCTCATTTATTCTGTGTGATAGTGCTGTTTCACCTGGTTGAATTCAAATAAATAAATTAAAATCAAACTAACTCAATTATATTATTTTCATGAGTTTCTAAAGTGTTTCCTTAGAGGACGCTTAGTGTTTCAGTCGCCCCGTAAAGCGGGTCGCGCGTCACTTCGCCGCAGTTTACTTTTGATGTTCGCCATTTTCACGTAGAAGCAATTTTGGACACTACAAAGTGCACAAATTATTCATTTGTTTCACATATAATGGTGTATACAGTCTTCACATTGACACATGTGTTTTCTTAAGATTATTGCCTCATGTATTGTCCCTTTTAACAGAATGGACGCTGGTCTTGTTTGGAAAGAGCTAGTAATTTTGTTTTTTATGCGTGTTGTTAAATTGCTTGTGATGTGTTGCACCGACATGTCTCTCCCGCCTGGCCTCTATGTTAGGATGGGAAATTTAATTGTATAGATTCTTGGTCATTTTATTGTTACTTGATTGTTACTTGATTACAGATAAGGGTCTGATTGTGCTCATTTCTGATCATGATGATTTGTTTTTTTTATACAATTTTCGGCCCGTTCAAGATTATTTTAGTTCATATGAGACGGGTAAATCAGTAACAGGGGGAAAAGGGGAGAACCCTGAGAAAACGAACTTGCACACCCAAAAGCAGAACTTGGTTTATGTCACCCGTGATTGTAAGACTGATCAATTGGGCAATAACCTACGGCGAAGAGTTCATTGTCTTGGTGTTGGTAGTTGCCAAAACGATATTGTTGCGCTGAAGGTTGTTTTAATCCATTTTATCAGATGTTGTGTGATGTCGTGTGATGTTGCATCAATCTTTGTTGTAAGGACTTTGATTGTATCGCAAGCATATACGATGGTGCTGACACTGATAGACAATACCCGAATACACATATTCATATACATGTACAGTATAAATGTTTCAAATCGTAAATCTTGCCATGTTTACATGTAAAAAAAATACTGTGTGTTCACGAAAAACACGTGAAATGTAGCTTAACATAACCAATGTACGTATATACATGCACCAGTATGTTAAAAGTCACATGGCGATAACAAATAGTTGATAGTTGCTTTCCCACCAACAGTTATCGTCATATGCAGACGGGATCTCGGTTTATAGTGTCACCATAGAGCCATGGGCAGCTCAGAATTGAACTAGCGATCCCTAGTTATACACACGAGTGTCTAAAAATAACATTCTGCACTGGAAGCTCAACAATAATCATTGTTACCATTGCATATGATAACATTGTTTGTTTACGATTTATATGTTTAATTGCTGTCTGGATTTCTTTATTTTTGCATTTTACCAATGCATATAGGTTTTAAGTTTTTATTTATTTGTTTATTTTCTACGCAAGAATATTGTCAAAGATGCGAAAAAAAAATAATAAAAATAATAAATTCCAATAAAAATAGGCGTTTCCTACTCGCGCTCAACCTCCTGAGCTAACGAGGCAGATGCTCTTATCAAAATCATTTTCATTAAGGCTTTATATCCCAGTCAACATTTTTTCAGTCATGTCGGGACGGAGCCAACGCTTCCTGGGTTTAACCAGTTAGTAAGGAGTTAATGTGTCTTGCTCAAGGACACAACACGGTGGCGCCTGTGGGGATCGAACCCAGGACCTTTCGATTCGGAGTCAGACGTCCTACCACTACGCCACCGCGCTCCCTAAAATAATTTTGTACCAGTCTTATATCAACTACCTGTACGTATTTATTCTCGACATGTGATTTTACGAAACGACTGACTTAACCACTGCGACATGAAGTCATCTAACATGTGTGTGTGTGTGTGTGTGTGTGTGTGTGTGCTCGCGTAAAGAATATTAAGAATAGTGTCACCTGTTTTAGGGTTAAGCAAGGTACGCGGCACGTTATGAAAAAAAAAAGAACTGTATGTTTCTCAGTCTATAAACATTCATTTTCTTGAAAATAATATTGTTTTAGTTTGAAGTTTAATTATATTTATTTGAATTCAAACAGATAAACATCACGCATAATTCAAGAGCATAAATGAGGATTAGAAAGAAAGCCTTTGACTTGGAAAAAACATCCCAAAAATCGTAATTATCGCATTCAAACTGCTGAAATACTGTGGAAGGTCTACAAAACCTCAACTTATTTGTATGGCTTTGCAAAATGTAGCTAGGATATCGCACTTATGACTTGCAGATGATTGTCTAATGGACTCAAAACGAAACATCAACCAAATAAATAACATCACGATTTCGAGTATCTGTTTGAAATACATGTATAAACATGCCAAAATAAATTATGTTCTCCCACGAGACAGCACGTGGAACTGTAGGTCTTACACCTAATAAATATACATATATCTTTACATGTACACTATACTGTGTACTATTTGAGCCGCGGAAAACATTTTAAGTCGTTCAGGATGGCTAACTTATCCTAGCCACATTATGTCTGTACAAGCCTTCAGTATATTCATATTTTCATGTCTCCCAGAAAGAAATATTGGCGTGAGGATAGATCAGCTCTTATACCCAAAATACGATCTTTTCGCACTTAACCATTCGATCATCTCACCGCTGTGTCTGGTGTGGGTGCGAGCCCCGCTCTGGGCACATGTGAGACAAGCCAAGTTCTGCTTGCGGGTATGTCAGGTGGTTTTTCTCGGGGTTCTCCCGTTTTCGCCCCACCTACTAATTGGCCCGTCTCATATGAGCTGAAATAATCTTGAAAGGGACGTTAAACTGGATAAAAAAATACGATCGAGCTCCCAATACAAGAGAAAACATACATGTGGGCTACCGTCTCAAACTTCAATTCCTTTACGATTTAAGAATTTAATGTAGTAGGGCATTTCATGATTCTTGCATTTGCCAAAAAAAGATAATCAGCTGATAATATATGTTTTATTTCCAAAGATTTTTTTTTGTCACAAGAAAAGAAAAAAGTGATCCGTCCAGGACTCGAACCCAGACCTTTCACTTTCAATTCCAAGCAGGCTACCTACTGAGCTACACAGCTACACGTCCTAGACTATTTCAATTTTTGACTCTCTTATTTAATTCGTCTTCGTCGGGCTATTGATAGTTTTGACTATGTAATTCTTCATATCGTCCCTCGTCTTCGTCTCAAATATGCCCTCACGAGTCGTCCCCCATCACACGGAAAGTCATAACCGCAAGCGCCAGCAGCATTTACGTTCAAAAGTGAAAAATGTCTATTAACAAACATAACACATCACATCAAAACATGTTGACTACAAAACATTGCAATATAATTAATAAGATGACATCAACAACACAATACAGCATCAATACACGTTCCTTGGGGAAATATGACATAATTATAATAATATGATTGTGTTGGGTATGAGCTATTATTTGACAAAATGCTAAAAGGCGTATATTCTGGAATGGTCATTTCAACAAGCATAGACTAAAAGCTAAATTTGAGATAAATATTATACTTGTGACAAAAAAATTAACACATAATGCCAAAACACTGAAATACGTATGTGCCTACACAATATACATTTTTCTGGTAAAATGACAATTGGGCACTGTGTCTACAGTGGGACGACTGTCATGCCGCCAAAGCTTGTTCGAGGCATAAAGTTAAGTAATTGGGTTTCGGGAGTCCTTTTAATATTTCCGAAAACTATTATTTAATGGCTCGTGAATAAATTAATTAGTCAATAAATATGATGAATATGCCATTTGGTAAATTACATCATCGATGCCATAGACGGCGTTATGGTGTAATTGCTTATGAAACGACATTTCAGCTATAGCGCCAGAATAACCTTAACATGGGAGTTTGGCGTACATTCACTAGCGGCGTTCATTGAACTATAGGATAGGAATACAATATTAATTAAGCAATCCAATATATTAAACATATTATATGTATTCTCCCATCATCAAAAATGGGTTCAAGTGCGTAGGAGTATTCGGTAGTTCAAAGTTGCGGGAAAGAAAATACATCACAAAACATAAAACACGGTTCAGATAACAAACTCGAAAATCAGGATGAATATCTCTTTTCAAGCCTCAGTTTCAGTTTTTGTGATGAAAACGCATATAGTTACATGTATATAAAAGATGATGATATTTCCTCACTAAGAATTCTTACAAAATATTGGTGCAAATGATACATTGCGTCATCTGCCTTTGACACTTCCAGTGTCATTTAATTATGAGTCTGCCACACGGCACTTATTTGATTATGATTTATCAATTTCTGGCCATGATCATCCCATAGGAGCTACTGAAAGTTTTCAGGGGTTTGCTCTCCTTAACGGATAGTTATTTTGGTAAAACTAACAAATCAAATCACTGTCACACATATAAAAGTCTAATGAAATAATACACAGACCTTAAAATGATACACCTACGTTTTGATGCATAAAACTCTGAAAATATATATTGTAGAATATTTCCGAACAGTGTGTTACATAGCTCTACCCTGATATTTAGTTAAACGTGTAATTTATCAAAATCAGCATTAAATTGAGCCGCGTCACGAGAAAACCGGATTTTCGCCTATGCGAAAACAAAGGCGCAGATCAGCTTCGCAGTAGCTGCGAAGCTGATCAGCGCTTTGTTTTCGCTACTCGGATAATACAATTTCTCTTCTTCCAAAATCCGAAGTTTCAAGCTTGTAGCCATCTTCTGTGACTGTACAGGTCGGTTTGTGTCAGACCTGGTCGGAAACCACGAAGACTGGTTTTCTCGCGTCACGACTCGATTGATGTAGCCTAACGCTACACGATGCATGTATCCCCTCATGCCGTGTTATTCATTCCTACCAAACACTCATAATGCTCTATCGATGGCTAAATATGGAAAAAAAACCCAACAAAACACTAATTTATGGGATGATAATCAAAGATAGGGGAACGTCATGCTATAGCTTATAGATTTTTGGGTTTGTGGTACAAGTATCAGATGACAAAATACTCTCATTTTGTCAAACTTATTTTCGAATGATGAAGGTGTACCTGAGATCACAGGATTGCTCATTGTGCGAATAGTGAATCTGGCAAAATGAGAGACCTTTCTGATCTACTACTACTAGCATTTGAATACATGGCTATTGCATAACATTCTCTGATTTTTATTCTCCTCCTAAGTTTCTTTTTCACATTTGGCCATCGGTTGGCCATCAGAGCGTTTGGTGGGCGTAAAGATTATTCATATGGTATTCTCTTTCAGTAAGTATATACAATGGAAATACACAATAAATATACCAAATGAACAAAAGTTATTACAGCACGCTTCAAATGAACCTTTGATTTTACCGACATTTCCACAATATCTATTGTCAAACAGTCGATTGCTTTCCTGCTTCTTGCGGCGGTACTCCGTAAATCAATGGATCCAACTGTTTTTCTTCGACACTTTTTGACGATGATGTTCCATTAGAATTGTCATCTCTGTGTAACCCGAGCGTAGTAGTTCTTTGAATCATTATAAACGCTTTCTTGGATAGGAAAAATGCCAGCGAAATACCAAGGCCAAAAGACCCGACCACGAAAACGCCGGCCATATGTTCAAGTCCAAATGATATCTGAGATGAGCTCTTGCCTTGGAATTCAATATCACACTCCCTCGTATTTTCCCACCATCTACAATATTCGAAGTAAATATGTATACATGTATATGAAAAGAAACACATACACAGAATTTTAGATGTAAACATTTTTTATTTTTATTACTTTTTTTTCATTTGAAAAATGTTTGCTCTTGTTTTTCACTTTTGTGCAAATCATCGATTGTGGTTACTCATTATACCACTAATGAGTACCCACTATCTGTGTTTTGAAGCAAGATATGTGAATATACAACCCTGTTCACCACAGTTTTAAGGGGCTAAAGGACATGTAATCCTTATAAAAAGGATGGAAGAAAATAAGGCTCGGCATACACACCTTATAATAAGTTTCTGTGTAAATAAAAGTTACAACTGAGATCCTTTAAGAGCAGTTAACACATTAATGAGAAAGGGGATGGGCCATATCACGGTTTAGATTTCATGGATTCTCTTAACCATGATAATCAAGCTGATGTTATCGAGGCTTTCAATTCCACATCTAGGTACCTCGATGACCTTTTGAACATTGACTGTGCCAACCCTTATTTTGAAGGTATGGTCAATCAAATTTATCCACCTGAACTACAGTTGAACAAAGCCAATATCTCAGATACCGAAGCCCCCTTTTTAGATCTACATCTTTCTGTTGCAAATGGATTTGTTTCTTCTAAAATTTATGATAAGCGCGATGACTTTGATTTTGATATAGTTAATTTTCCTTTTTAGGATGGTGACGTTCCTCGTCGTGCTTCTTATGGTGTATATATTTCGCAACTTATTAGGTTTGTTAGAGTCTGCAATCATGTTACATACTTCAACGCTCGAAATAAATGTTTAACGGCCAAACTTCTCCAAAAGGGCTATCGGTATCATAAACTTCGAAAAACCTTTTCTAAATTTTATCGTAGACACTATGAATGGATTTCCAAATATAATGTTGGATTAAAGACGCTTTAAAGTGAGGGCCTTTCGGAACCTGAATTTTATGGTGACTTGGTTTACAAATTTAAGAAACTTATAGGAATTAATGATTTTTCTTTTCAGTTCAGAAAAATCATAACACGTTACAGATGTATAGGTTATAACTTGAATGTTATGCGACAGTCTGCATGCTTAGTTTTTAACCCAATCATGGTTGATAACTATGCAGCCTTCTTTAATTGCACGCCGGCCCGGGTGGGTCGGGCGTCAGACTCTATGATGGCCCCGACTTAAAGCTATTCATTTTAGTTGGGTGGGGCCGGAGCTTCTTGTCTGTTGCTTGGCCCACCGGGGTCCAACTGGTGTTTTTCTTTTGCTCCGGAGTTAGTAGGTTATTCGGCGCCCAGGGATCTCCATCGTCGGGCAGCTTACTCAATCTGTGAGTCTTGGTTTTTGATTCATCAGGATGTTAATCATGATTTATTTGTTTGTTCTTGATGATTCATTGACTAGTTAGAGATTCACCACGAGGACCGAAGAACTAACTAAATGTTATGAACCACTGCAGAAGCTGAGGGTGAGGTTAGGCGCCTGTAAAACCGGTTTAAGCCCGACAGTAACTTTGTGTTACTGATCGTTCCAAGGCGATACTTCTGTGGTGGTTCTTTTTGTTTTGTGTCTTGGTGTTTTTAAAAAAAATTGTGCTGTTGGCGCCTTATGTGTGTTTTCATAGTTTTAGTTAAGGTAACTGAGTGGCCACCTATTGGGAAAATAACTGCTCATTCGGCTTACGATATGTTTCATTGTATAAGTACCTGATTGTTAGTTTGGTTTTTTCCCACCTCGGTTTTTTTTGGAGTGGGAATCTTTTTGTGATTGCGCCTTTTCCTGATCTTTGCCTACTTGTACCTTTTTTAGACTATTAAAGTTTAGATTTGGCAACATAGAGCCAAAGAGAAGTCTTTCAAAATGAATGTTATAAAGAGGTACAAGCATGCAATGATAAGGAACTGGTAACACCAAACTAGAGACTCGAACTAAAAGTACATGATACTTACTTTTTTCTAAGCTCTAGTATAAATCCCTCCTCTTTTAATTTTAACATTTCTATATTCAACTGTGATTTAAAAGGTGCCCCTGGGTACATGGCTATACCGTGCTCCTGCAGTAAAATTGGCGAGGACACGGACTTTGTCTCACAATACTTCCTTTCTGAGTAGGAATTTATACTTGAATCAAATATGAAAGCATGGTCTCCTTTTTCGACCAACTGTCTAGCTTCTGTAGCATTTGTGACCAGACCATTTGTTTTCTCTATTCGCTCCCATATGCTATGATAAACAGTCCCCTCTGGGCTTGTTTTCAGAAAGTTCATAGTCGCGGAGTCTTGCACTGTCAAAATTTTAATTTCCTCTCTTTCCGCTAACTGCGCGAAGGAATCTATCGGTTCCTCTAAGTTCTCCTTCGTCAAGAAGGCAGCCATGTTGGCCGTGTATGTCGACACCGTGATAAGCACGAAAAACAAGAAACCAGTCGTCAGAATCCTCTGAGAAGTTGCTTTTGGACTGAAATCACTGCCTTTCATAAGGAGCGTTCCAACCGAGAACCACATTGTTGAGCGAATAGTAAACTTTCTTTCCCTCTTCCGAAAGTCAAGGATATAGTAAATGATCGAAACACCAACGGAGGAACCGATGATTGCCATCCAAAGTTCCAGTGAGAATGGTTGTAGAAACTGGAAAATATTGAACTTTTCCTCCGGTTGGGTAACAAGGATGTTAACGCCGGTTGAGAGAATACCGAGGCTGAAGTCAATCGCCGCTTCCCGCTGTGACGTAATCGAAATGGCGCCCATTCCAAGAGTAGCGTTCTGAAATAAGCAAGTAAGCAACACAGTAAGTAAATACTTTGTTTAATTAACGAGGGTGACCAAACAGGTGCAATCAATTTTCCTCGGCAGTCGGGACCTTCAAAAAAGACTTGCTAAAGTTTACTTTTACTCTTCACTGACCACAACAGAACATAGTCTAAATAAGAATAAAGAGAAGAGTAGGCCCCCTAATATATCACAATTTGGCTGTAGGCTAGGCCAGTGGACAATATTCATGTGAAAATATTTTATTGCCACATTTTTATAATATATTGAATAACTGTTTCAAACATGGAATAAATGTAAGCAAATGATGGTGCAAATTTAAATATGTCGAAATTTTGGCATTATTTTGTATGCTGGTTCAAAATGTTTGAATGCTTACCATAGATTCTTAAAATGGCATCACGAATATTCAAACAGCTTTTCAGTTTAGCGTCAAACAAAAACACCATGCAGGGTAAAGTAGAATGTAGTAAATATATATATTACCCTTGCCATAATAGATCCGACCATACCATTCCACTCTCCATTTTTGCCTTGTTGTCCATACAAGTTACCCGGACTGACAATAATATGGTACTTAAACTGAAGATCTTTGCTAACACGTTGAAGCAAGTCAATCGTAAAACCTTCGAACCGTTCGTTCCCTTTGAATGTTACACCTTTTGGAGTTGGCCTGTACATCACAAACGGTTCTTCCTGCAAACATTTTTTTCAATCAGCAATGTAAGCATCAGGAAAACATGTCCGTGAAATGTATACCCCCTTAAACCCCACTTTAATATAGCAGAACTGGGGTATGCAGGGGTATACCTATTTTTCTTATTTTTGCTCCAAAACATAGGTTGTGGGTACTCGTTAGAACCGTCTCGGCGAGGCGGTTCTAACGTGTACCCACAATCTATGTTTTGAGCAAAAATAAGAAAAATATCAAAATTTTTCAGTTGAAAATTTTCAATTTTAAAGCTGAAAAATTCTATGTTTATTGCATGGGCAAGTTTTCGTAATGGTAAAACAAGGAGTCAATGTTCTGCTTGCTCAGCTACAAGACCACCGGTAATGCAATTATACGTAAAATTTCAATACTGTTGATTGCTGCTTGAAAGACAGCTGACTTAATAAGTTAAGGAAACTTAAACGTTACAAATAAAATGTAAAACTTAAGTACCTTCAAAAGCAATGAAAATGAGCCTGTGCGTGAGAAAACCAACAATTTGCATGGGCGAAAACAAAGACGCAGATCAGCTTCGCGGTAACCGCGAAGCTGATCAGCGTCTTTGTTTTCGCTACACGGATAGTACATTTCATCCTCTACTTATTTCCAAATTTTCAAGATTCTGGGTTTCTTCTGTGACTGTACAGGCTGGTTTGTGTTGGACGTGGTCGGAAACCCAAATTGTTGGTTTTGTCATGCACAGGCTCAAATGATAATGAGAAATAGAGAGAGCAATTCCGCGGTTTGAGCTACTATATCAGAATCAGTGACCCTATAATTCTGGCGACATGGGGCCAGAGAGAAATACTGTTTTTACAATTTCCTCGCAATAGTCTGTACAAAGACTGTTAGTATCCAAATGGAGAAACTATTTAAAATACTATTCAGAATATGAATTTTAACTGATAATAAATACTGACCACGAAACATTTGAAAATTTGATTACGTCTTCTGAAGTACAGTATAGCAATACCTCTACAAATGCTAAAGGCAACTGACAGAGTTTTTGAGTTGATTAAATAATGATATATTGTATACCAAAACAACCTACCAGGACCACCACAACCGTTTCTACATCTCGGAATATACCTCTGGTCTCTTGTACCTCTGTTTCATTCATATCAAGGAATGTCATCCTCTCTTCTGGGGTCTTGGCTGACGAATTCCAGGTACCCGCCTACAAACAATGAGTTAAAGACATTGACAACATGTACTCGCAAACTATGCTATTTAGAAATTCTATTCCTCGTCCAGTGGTACAATTGCTTAAAACATCAGATTATTTAAGTGGCACTGGACAAGAGAAGGCCAACTTAATATGGTTTGGTGGTCTATATAGTTTATATAATCCTGAGAATCCAGAAAAAATTAAACTGTCAGGACTGAGATTCTCTTAACCCATATTTGACGAATGGATTCGCCCATCATTATCAATTGGATGAGTCCACTTTCATTTTTAGGGGTGTTAGGCGTAATTTTTTTTATTTTTTTTTATCTCATTTTTCGATGAAATTTCTCCGTGCAAACAGAATAGCCCCAGATGGGACGCCGCGTTCTGCGGCGTCACATCTGGGGCTATTCTGTTTGCCTATGAACCATAAAAGGGACACCAGGCTTATACGAGTTTTGAGGAGTAAACATATTAGTGAGAGAGGGTATGGGTCACAGCTTAATAACTTTTTGAAAATGTGTATTGCTGAAGAAATTAAACATGTACATCACCAAAGATAGGACCTCTTATTATATGAATGAAATAAACAGTCAGCAGGGAAAAGGTCTATTTTGCTAATTAGATTTACAACAGCATGTTATATTAGAATACGGAACAGCCACAGAATGAGTTAAGAAAATGTCTTTTTATTTAATTTAGCCTGGGTTACTGAATGACCACCTATCGGTAAATAGCTGCTCACTCGGCTTACGGCATGTTCTCTTTGTACCTCATTGTCAATTCATTCTTTCCACGGAATTTGAAGTGGAAGTTTGGTTCTGATCGCGCCATTCCTGATCGTTGCTGCCGAGCCTGCAACAGCTAAACCCTGTTGGTGGAAAAGCATGCACATCCACAAAGGGTGGTTTACTGCGTTATATAGTCAACCCTTACTCGAGTCACAAAGTTTCGAGTTTGAATTTGCAATACCAAAAATACGTTACACCAGCGTACCCTACAAAGGGAGGCTATCCCGTCACAATATTTTTAATTCAGTATCTTGAAAATAGCTTCCCTAAAGAATATCAAAATGTGAAAGTAAATCAGACTAAGCATTTATGCATCGTTTACCTTCTTGTATAAGCCTGTCCCTCCATGGTTATAGAGACTCAAGTCATAGTTTACTCTGGCTCCTGACGAGTTAAATTCTATTCTGCCTGTTAAAGCGTCCACTATTCTCACCTACGACAAAGCAATATATATAATTATTATTACGAAAACACGCCCATGCAATATACAAAGATTTTTTAAGTTATAAAAAATGAAAATTATCATTAGAAAGATTTTGATACTTCTTATATTTTTGCTCAAAACATATTTTTGCTCAAAACATAGGTACAAGTTAGAGGCGGTTCTAACGAGTTCCCACAATCTATGTTTTAGAGTAAAAAAGAAAAACATTTATACCCCTGAATACTCCAGTTTTTCTATATTAAAGTAGGGTGTAGGGGGGATACATTTCCCGGACATGTTTTCCTGATGAGTCAAGCAATTTTTGTTGGAAGGTGTCTCGTCCTGCCATGAACTCTGGGTAATGTGGTTCTCATGTACATATCAACGCAAGTTTGGAATACATATGTGTTGTTGATTTTTAATACTAACAAAACTCAATGCAATATCCTCAAAAGGTTGGAATATTAACATTCAATGCAAACATCAATGTTAATGCGTATTTATTTATTTTACTGATATCACTATGTGGGCAAAGATAGTCAAATGACACCTAAAATTTACTACTTGCCTTTTTAAGACTCTCTAGGAATCTTTCTCTTGACAGTATATCTGTCGGAGCAATATTCGGTTCAGAAGCATAGTAGTACTTGGCATCTTGAATAATAGCTGCAGCATCAGCAGCCCCAAAGGCGTACGGACTGGTGATAGGCTCAGGATATTTGTTGATGTCTTTATAGCGATATGCGTACAAGTCACATTTTGCGGCAAATAACCCGTTTCTGTACATGTTGATTTCAGAGAAGCTTTCCAAGTGAGTCGTCTGAAAGTAAATTCAAGCTCCGTTACTGATGTAAAGTAACCCAAGCCTAATTAACAGCCAGCAAATAAACACCTTGTGCATTGGACAACTAATTCAACAATACGTACACATACTGATTATATCCGAAATTTAAAACGTCTATCATTATGTGACTGTGCAGGTCGGGGTGTGTCATCCGGCCTGGTCGGAAACCCCGAAGACCGAATTTTTTCGCGATGCTTCTAATTTAAATCTACATTGTACAAAACAAGGAAGTGCGAATCGATCAACGATTGTTTTGTCTATTTATTGTCTTCAATGTTTTAAACGTGTCCACAACTGTCAATCTTTCGATATTTCATTCATTAAATCGACAATTGTTTCACTGAACCTTTGGTACGCGCTTTGGTACGCTTTTTCTTCATGACTGCCGTTGAATAGTTGTTTTGACTGTTGCCATTGCATGGGTGTTAAAAGCATTGTTTGTGTGGCGCTTCTGTTACACAGATATTTATGAAGAAGAAGTTATGAAGTATTTCTCCACGAGGTATTTCAATTCACTATCAACGGACCTGTAAGAATAAGGCAAAGACATATCCACAACCGCGGCGCTGTCTTAAAGACTTCCTAGGTAAATTTATTTGATCTAATTAAACTGAGACTTTGATATCTGTGGTTCTGCTAAATAAATATGTTTTGTTTGGGAGGAAATATTTTTGTTGTTCTGTGACAGAGGCCAATCACTGTCTCAGACACCAAATAGTCAGGTACATTTTTAGAAATCGAAACTTTCGACTTTTATGCAGCGACTCTCTTTGTAGCATGATACCTCATTGAAGCCTACAAAACTTTCAATAGATAAGAAAATGGAAATCAAAGTCTACTCGAAATAAATGTTTAACGGCAAAACTTCTCCAACAGGGCTATCGGTATCATAAACTTCGAAAAACCTTTTCTAAATTTTATCGTAGACACTATGAATTGATTTCCAAATATAATGTTGGGTTAAAGACACTTTTAAGTGAGGGCCTTTCGGAACCTGAATTTTATGGTGACTTGGTTTACAAATTAAAGAAACTTAAAGGAATAACTGATTTTTCTCTTCAGTTCGGAAAAATCATATCACGTTACAGACGTATAGGTTATAACTTGAATGTTATGCGACAGTCTGCATGCTTAGTTTTTAACCCAATCATGGTTGATAACTATGCTGCCTTCTTTAATTGCACGCCGGTGGGTCGGGCGTCAGACTCTATGATGGCCCCGACTTAAAGCTATTCATTTTAGTTGGTTGGGGCCGGAGCTTCTTGTCTGTTGCTTGGCCCACCGGGGTCCAACTGGTGTTTTTCTTTTGCTCCGGAGTTAGTGGGTTATTCGGCGCCCAGGGATCTCCATCGTCGGGCAGCTTACTCAATCTGTGAGTCCTGGTTTTTGATTCATCAGGATGTTTATCATGATTTATTTGTTTGTTCTTGATGATTCATTGACTAGTTAGAGATTCACCACGAGGACCGAAGAACTAACTAAATGTTGTGAACCACTGCAGAAGCTGAGGGTGAGGTTAGGTACCTGTAAAACCGGTTTAAGCCCGCCAGTAACTTTGTGTTACTGATCGTTCCAAGTCGATACTTCTGTAGTGGTTCTTTTTGTTTTATGTCTTGGTGTTTAAAATTTTTTGTGCTGTTGGCGCCTTATGTATGTTTTCATATTTTTAGTTAAGTTAAGGTAACTGAGTGGCCACCTATTGGGAAAATAGCTGCTCATTCGGCTTACGATATGTTTCATGGTATGGGTACCTGATTGTTAGTTTGGTTTTTTCCCACCTCGGTTTTTGGAGTGGGAATCTTATTCTGATTGCGCCTTTTCCTGATCTTTGCCTACTTGTACCTTTTTTCGAATATAGGACTGAACGATAGTCGTAGTGTCTCTTCTGAGCGGGGTTTTGTCTGTGATCTTGTCGAATCGTAATTTTGATTATCTTTTGTAGCCCCTTAACATTAAACATGTGGAATACAAGAGGATACAGATATGACGACCGAGAAAATGGCGATCACAACGATTCCTCTAGTAATCCAGTTGAAGACACCAATGCAGATCGGCCAAGGACTCGCAACACGAGAAAGAGAAGCACCAGAAAGCGTTCCCTTTTGGTTGCAGGAGGTGGTCTGTGCGTGCTTGCTTTGGTAGCTACCCTTGTACCAATTATAGTCATATTTGTGATTAAAAGTGATAGTCCTGACGAGAAAGTATCAGCTGTTAATGCAAAAGTGACTATCAAAAACATGCACTATTCAGATAAACTGGCCGACAAAGACACCATAGAATATCAGAACTTTACAGTTTTATTTTGTAAACAGGTTAAGACAGTATTTTCTGCAGGCAATCTGGAAGAGAGCTATGCTGGATGTATCGTTAATGCATTGAGGAACGGCAGCCTAGTAGTGGACTTTCTTGTGATATTTGTTTCTCAAGACCTCCCAGAAAGAAAGACAGTAGAAACGATTTTGTCAGTTGAAGTCTTTGGAATTTTCATTTTCGAAAAATCAAGCTTGGTCGTTGGTGAAGTAAAGCAGATAGATGCGAATGACTTTCTCTCTCCAAAATCAACAAGACCTACCGTTGCTACAATGTCTACGAACACGGGTACAATATCAATGGAGAGCACATCTACAACAATGCCAAAAAAAACAACATCAGAATTGGCGACGATTGCGATATCGACCACTGCTGCAAGTGAAAACGTGAGTACGATTATACCAGCAACGGCGACTTTGCCGAACGCGACTGTGATATCGCCCCCAATAGCATCATCAACGACAAATATGTCAACGACACCGACTACAATGTCTCCGACCGGAATGACTACGCCCACACATAAAGCACCGACCAAAACCACTTCATCTCTTCCACTGTCGACAGAGCCACAGACGATAGAACAGCAGTGTGAAAAGAATGCAACTCTTATTATACCACACCCGACAGACTGCCAGCTATATTACAACTGTAGTTTTTGGCGTAGTATGTACCCTCAGAGTAAATTTGAACAGCACATGCAGGAATGTCCGTACCCAACACAGTTTGATATCAAAAACATGAAATGCAACGATTTCGAAAAGGTACAATGCGGGCAAAGATATGATAAAAAACATCCCTGCCAATACCGTGCAAATCAGTGTGAAATATCTCACTGTATACCGTGTGCAGCTCGCTTTCCGAGCACATGCACAGGCAAGCCAGATGGAGCTAACGTAAAGGACGACATGCCATGGGTTCCGTGGTCGTCAAGTTACATAATGTGCTATAAGGAGAGATATTTGTCTCAGGAAACATGTCATCAAGATGTCTTAGGAAATACTATGACTTTTCACGCGAACTTCAGGAGTTGTGTACCGAGACATTTGTTACCACTAGGGCATAGAGGTGGAACAATGCCAAATTGTGAGGGACGAGAAGATGGACAGTATCCCTATGAATATGGCAAATGTAATCAGTATGCTGTCTGCAGATCAGGAGTACTAGCGGCAATTGACTCGTGTTACGGAGACAACGTTTTTGACGCATTACAGCAAGGCTGTGTTAACAAAACCAATACAGATGGATTATGTATTGGAATAAGTAATTGTACTTCAACATCAAAAATATACATACAAAAACCAACTCCGACTTTAACTTCTACATCAACAACAACAACCACGGAGATGACACAATCTCTCTCTACAAGCACAATAAGGGAAATGCCTACGATTTCAACATTGGCACAAAGCACTCCTAATTCTCCTCCGATGTCGACAGAGCCACAGCCGATAGAACAGCAGTGTGAAAAGAATGCAACTCTTATTATACCACACCCGACAGTATGCCAGCTTTATTACAACTGTAGTGTTTGGGATGGTATGTACCGTCGGGGCAGATTTGAACGGCACATGCAGGAATGTCCGTACCCAAGACAATTCAATACAAGGATTATGAAATGCGATGATTTTGAAAACGTCGAGTGCGGGAATCGACAGGATACGAAAGATGCATGTCAGTACCTAGTAAATCAGTGCTTATTTGTAGGCTGTTTTCGTTGCCCTTTTACGTATCCCTCTTGTGACGGCAAGCCAGACGGAGCTAACTTTGTAAACTACAAACCATGGGAGTGGGACTACGTCATCTGTTATAAGGAGAGATTTGTATCACTGGAATCCTGTCATAAAATTATCACAGGAACGCAATTGTTTTTTCACGTGAATACTAGGGGTTGTGTACCGATTTATATGTTTCCAATAGGAAAAGGAGGGATCATGCCAAATTGCGAAGGTCGAGAAGATGGAATGTATTTACATGAATCTGGCAAATGTAATCAGTATATCGTTTGTAAATCTGGAGTGCTAGCGACTATAGGATCATGTGATGAAGGCAAAGTGTTTGACCAATCAAGGCAAAAATGCGTTTAGAAAGACGCGGGAGTTTCGGCCATGTGACTGAATAGATGAATTAACTATTTTTTATAACGTCTTTGATGCCTTTACACATGTAAAACAGATACACACACTGTAGAAGAAAAATAAAACTGAGATCCTTCAAAAGCAGTGAGCATATTAATGAGAAAAGTGATGGGCCATACCGCGGTTTCGGCGGCTACTTCAGCCTTTTCAGTGACCCTTTAGGTTTGGCAACATGGAGCCAACATGAAATACTTTAAATATGCAACTTTCAACAGGAGAGTCGATACAAAGACTAGTATTATCCAAACAACACCAAATCTATAAAACGTGTGTTAAAAATGAATCAAAACCGAAAATGACTTTGCCTCAAGGACTTTGGGGAGAAGGTATCATGCCAAATTGCAAAGGTCGAGAAGACGGAATGTATTTACATAAATCTGGAAAATGTAATCAGAAGTAGGGAATGTTTGGTGCCAGATAAACTATCAACATTCTTTTATTGAATTATTGCAGTGCTAATTGATAGGCGTTTTTAAGCCGTGATTCAATGATCAGTATTATTGGTATCAGTTTTTAAACGATTTTACGTGCCCCCCACCCGAATATATGGGAAGGTACAAACCTTAATTTCTAGATCTTTTCAGTATATTATTTTCGGATCATGCCATAAAAGAGCACCTCATTTGAGTTAACAAAATCGTTTACTTTTTGGATATTTTCAAATTTAGTATCCGATGAACAAATTTAGTCTGAAATGATGCATGCACATATGAACTTACCGGATCAATCATGAAGAATTTGTAATCATCATCAGATAGCATGTTAAACAAGGCAGCCTAAGGAAAAAAGAAAATTGAGTCTTTGCATGAGAAAACCAACAATCTTGGTTTCCGGCCACGTCTTATACAAAACCGCCTGTATAGTCACAGAAGCAGGCTATAAGCTTGAAATTTTGGTTCTAAGTAGACGAGGTATCATATATATTATCAGCGTAGCGAAAATAAAGGCCCTGATCAGCTGTGCAGTTACTGCACTGCTGATCTGCTCCTTTGGTTTCGCAGATACAGATTGTTTTTTTCTGATGCAGTGAATCAAATATTACAGTGTAAATGTATATACTGTATTGTATACATATAGCAGGATAATCTTTCTTCTTCTGAAAACACAACAAGGACTCCACCAGAAAATCTAGAAGCCAAGACTTTTCATAGAAACCAAGCCCCAATGTTATAAAAAGGTACAAGTGTACAAGTAAGCAATGATCAGGAAATGGCGCAATCAGAAAGAAAATCCCACTCCAAAAACCGAGGTGGGAAAAATTGACAATTAGGTACTTATACTAGGAATACATATCGTGCGCCGAGTGAGCAGCTATTTCCCAATAGCTATTTTCCAAAACATTTTTTTCATGCTGAACTCAGCTGAGACTAAAATTTAACCTGCTAGTAAATGTTAAAATGCCAACACTTGTTGGCATTTTGACAATCGTCAGCAGGATTGATTGCAGATTTTGGTGATTTAGGCTTAGAATTTATGAGCTGAGGGTGAGGTTATGGCCATGTAAAACTAGTTTAAGCCCGTCAGTAATTTTATATTACTGATCCTTCCAAGGCGATATTTCTGTTGTGGTTCTTATTGGTTTATGCCTTGGTGTTATTTTTTGTGCTGTTTGCACCTTATGTGCGTTTTCATATTTTAGTTAGGTTTAGGTTACTGATTGGCCGCCTATTGGGAAGTAGAAAATGTTCGGCTTGCAATACGTTTTCTTAGTACAAGTATCTAATTGTCAATTTATTTTGACCCCCTTTTCGGTTTTTGGTGTGGGAATTTCTTTCTGATCATTTCCTACTGGTACCTTCTAAGCTGGGTCATGCTCAGTTTTTGTTACCTCGGGAGCAAGTCTGTCACTTCCTGTATTTTTTCCTGGGCGAGACCAGTACTATAGAAGGTTGTTTTTGTGGGTTTGTTGTTCCGGGAGCACCTGAAGGCTCAATCGGGAGGTTGATTTTTGTTGTTGTTTTTGGAGAAGCCCGGGATTGTTACACACACTTCATGACTACCAGAGGGTCAAGATATCCATGTCTATTTATATTACCATTTTAGCCGCGACGCCAGAAAACCGGTATAATGATTTTCCGACCAGGTCCGACACAAACCGGCCTGAACAGTCACAGATAAAGGTTACAAGCTTGAAATTTCGGATTTAAGAAGAAAAGGAATTGTACTACTCGTCTAGCGCAGTAACTGCACAGCTAATCTGCGGCTTTGTTTTCATATAGGCAAATCCTGTTTTCTCATGACGCGGCTCATTTTACGCAAATGTACAACACATAACAAGGTGTTTAAGACAAGTGAAATGTTGTGAATGCCCGTTGCAAAAGGTTTTACAGCTTATTTAATACTACTGAGAATCACGTCTTATTGTGTACATACAAACTGATAAATGGTCGGTGACACACATTGCAATTGAGGCCGAAGTTGAGGTTATATTTTCTAGTTTTCTCCTATAGCGTTTACTTTAATGACCGATAGATAAGCGCAGGTAATGCAGAAACTGAACATTTATTAAATTTAACATAAGAAATCCCGGTTTAGCTTTCGAAAACATTACAATGTTACTGTAATGGAAGTACTACCGGAAGAACTATTTTTCTGAAGTGTTTGCCAAATCGAAATAACTTGGGATTCCTTATATTATTTTAATTCAATAAATGTTCAATTTCTGCACTATCTGCACCTATCTATCAGCCAATAGAGCCAACGCTAAAGGAGAAACTCGAATATCTCACCTCAACTTCGGGACAATTGCAATGTGCGTCACCCATTCCGTACCACGTGATTCTCAGCTGTGTTTAAATTGAAGTCCTTATTTTAATCCCCATCTTGCAGTATGTTTGAACTGAGAGAATAAAGTGCTTTGTATTTGCATTTGTAGTTATTCAATTACCTCATCCAAAACAAGCTGAATCAATTCATATTTCGCATCACGTGGACTGCAGACGATAATCTTCTTCTGCTCCAGTAGTTTCACATTTCGGAGAACCTCGGCTGTGTTATTTTTCATCCGGGCCTTGTTTTGAAACTGCAGGGAATAGGCAATCGGTGATATGTTATTTTCCACCATCTGTCTGGCTAGGTTCTGGCACTCTGGAATGGACAGTTGAAATTGTTTTAACCCATGTTTGACGAATGGATTAGCCCATCATTATTATTTGAAAGAGTCTAGTTTGATTTCAGGGAACATCGAACTTTATCGATGAAATTTCTTTACGCAAACAGAATAGCCACAGATGGGACGCCGTGTTCAGCATTTTCCTATGTCCCACAAATGGGACTCTAGACTTATATGAGTTTTCTCTTTTTGGGTGCTAAATTTATCAAAACATGAAACTTTGCAAATATCTTCCAAATACACGTCCCAAAATATTTTAAGGAGCACTGTTATATAACCCCCATTTAAAAACAACCCAAGAAAGAGCCCGTTTCCGTTTCACCATTGCGGGAATGATTTTGATTGGAGAGATGTCCTTTTAGCCCAAGTAATCCTTGCTACTTGTTGGAATGCATTTGCCCAGTGTTGTGTAGATGTCAAGAAACATTGGTTTAGTAAAAAAAAAATGGATTATTGTATAGTTTTATTTGCTTCCAAGTTAGAAGATTCTTCTTACATTAAATAAGGTTGAAAGGCATATTCTATAAGTGCATTTACTGTAGAATCATCACCTTGATTATCCTTTGGATTCTCCGGCATGATCATCACGGCACTCTCCCAACCTTTCAGAACAAAGAAGTCTACCACCGCTCTGTTAAACTCGACCATTGGTGGTCTCACCTCAACGATATTCTTCCATTTCACCTACATGAATATAGTTTTAGATTTTACTCCTACCTTTTTAATTATAAGAAAAAGGTACAAGTAGGCAACGATCAGGAAAAGGCGAAATCAGAAAAAGATTCCCCCTCCAAAAACCGAGGTAGGAAAAAACCAAATTAACAACCAGGTACTTATACCATGTATTCTTAAAGCTTGTCTGTACATGTTTTATATCACAATTTGGAATATTCTTTAGAACTTTTAAAAACCAGAAAATGTGTTTATAAAACACTATGCCCCCAACTGGTAACTCACTTTCAAGATGTGAAAATGTCCGAAAAATGGCTAAGTTCAAATTACATGAAAAGTGACAAAAATTAATCTGAGGAGTATATCCCAACCACATACATATGTTCAAAGCATGGTCACAATGTCTGTAAAGTTTCAAAAGTATCTGTATTAAACTGTAGGAGGAGTTGCACACACAAGGAACCCACTGTCCATTCACTATCATTGTCCAAATGGCTAAGTTCAAATTGCAAAAAAGTGACAAAAATTAATCGGAGGATTATATCAAAACCACATGCACATCTTCAAAGCATGGTCATGATGTCTGTAAAGTTTTAAAAGTATCGGTATTAGACTGTAGGAGGAGTTGCGCACACACGGTACCCTCTATCCATTCACTAAAATGCCGTTCAAATTGTGGAAAAAATGACAAAAAATAATCCGAGGATTATATCCAAACCACATGCATATCTTCAGACCATGCCAAGAACACGTGTAGAGTTTTAAAGCAATTGGCATGAAACTGTAGGAGGAGTTGCGCACACAAGGTACCCACTGTCCATTCACTTTCATTGTCAAAATGGCCTAAAATGGCTAAGTTCAGACTGCGAAAAAAGTGACAAAATTAATCGGAGGATTATATCCAAACCACATGCATATCTTCAATGCATGGGAAATAACTCTCACAGAATAGGCCCCTAGCCCCTTGAATTTACCTGAAAGAAAAAAATACGGGCCCTCTTGATTTTCATATAAAAACTACATACCAAATTTCAAGATCCTAGCTCTAACGGTTCCTGACCGAGTGCTAAGCGTTACTCACGCACTGGACGCACTGCATGCACTGGACCCACGGACAGAGCCAAACCAATATGCCCCTTCAACTTCTTCGAAGTTGGGGGCATAATAAAATTCATCGGATTTCAGATTCAAATCCGTATTTCTACACGTACATGTATTCATAAGGTCTTGTAGGTCGGATACGGCCGAAAATTAACCATATGTAGTAATTTTTATTTTGAAAGTTTGATTTTAATAGATTTATTTTTTAAACTTAATTAGTTAAATATTATTGTCTTATCTAATCTTATCTTACCTCGTCATCAACACGGCTGATATCAGACCAATCAAAACCCATGTAGTCCGTGATCATATAGGGTATACCGATATCCTCTAATATCATCGCTAGATTCATGTAGAACGGGCCGATAACCACGGATAGTCCGATGTCCGATTTGGTGTTAGCCTGATCAGCAATGGCTACAAAAATATTTTGTCAATGATAAGTTTAAAAATATTTTATTCACAATTATAGACATTTAGTTACATTTTTCTAAAACCTCTGTGTTCATACTTCCATGAACAACATTGTGTCACGCGACGTGACGTAATCCAAACTTGACGTCAAAAAAAAAACATGAATCTCGCCAATCTGACTGGACGTTGTAAACGTCGACGCCGTTCCGCTGTTTGAACACACACTGTGTGTAGATTCTCTGTTTGCTGGTAAATGTGACCGCCTTGGTGATTTTTCAACGTGATAGAGAGAAATGTATGTAAATATAAGCAATGAGTTTAATTTTTCTGTTGTTCATGGAGCTATGAACCGCAGTGGGTCGCTAGCAAAGCTTACATGAACCCCTTCGGGGTTCATTCACTTTGCACGCGACCCACTGCGGTTCATAGCTCTGAACCGCAGTGGGTCGCTAGCAAAGCTTACATGAACCCCTTCGGGGTACATTCACTTTGCACGCGACCCACTGCGGTTCATAGCTCCATGAACACCAGAAAAATGAAATTCATTTCTTAAATACATAAATTGTAAACGTTATACTAATAAGGAAGGATTAGAACGCACGCTTATAGCTTACTTGTCAATTATTATATACTAATCTGACTTTTAAAGGCGACACTATCATTTAGTGGTGCCACATGTATGGCAACAGATGATCACCGTTATAACAGCCCTTTGATGTATCCATCATCTTACATTAGCAGGGATCATTAAACCAATAAACAGGGGTATTGCATCTGCTACTGTAGATTTTAGGCGTTAAGGCTAAAACTTAGAAAATAACACATGTTGATAGACCGATCTATTGTATACAAAAATCCCCACAAGTCTGATTAAAGCTAAAACGTAGAAACAAACAGAAAATAACGCATGTAGACAGACTGATATATTGTATACAAAAATCCTCACAAGTCTTATTAAAGCTAAAACGTATACACAAAGAGAAAATAACGCATGCAGACAAACTGATCTAGTGTATACAAAAATCCTCACAAGTCTGATTAAAACTAAAAGGAAGACACAAACAGAAAATTACGCATGTGGACAGACTGATTTATTGTATAAAAATCCTCACAAGTCTGATTAAAGCTAAAACGTAGACACAAACAGAAAATAAATCATGTGGATCTATTGTATACGAAAATCCTCACAAGTCTGATTAAAACTAAACCATAGACACAAACAGAAAATAACGCATGTCGACAGAACGATCCATTACAAAGTTTGTTTTGTATACTTGTTCATACTTACAGCTATTCATTCCACTGGTTATATTAGTCCAACCATCATACGGCATTCTCAATATTTCGTCCACCTTGAGGTTGACATAGTGGGGTGTTTTGAAACATTTTACTCGCTCTTTGTAGCTACCCACCCACTCTTCGAGAGGGGATTCACCAGTCTTCGGACTCAAAATGCCTGCAAATATGTAAATAGGCTACAAATGTCTAAGTAGGACACAAACTTGAAAACGTACTAGAACAAACGCACTTAGCAACAGAAATGCAACATGCTTCTGCTTTTAAGTTGTTATTAGCATACATGAAAAGGTACAAGTAGGTAACGATCAGGAAAAGGTGCAATCAGAAAAAAGATTCCCACTCCAAAAACCGAGGTGGGAAAAAACTAAATTAACAATCAGGTACTTTTACCATGAAAACATATCGAAAGCCGAATGGTAGCCACTCAGCTACCTAAACTTAACTAAAAATATGATAACATACATAAGGCACCAACAGCACAAAAAATTAAACACCAAGACATAAAACAATAAGAACCACCACAGAAGTATCGCCTTGGAACGGTCAGTAATATAAAATTACTGGCGGGCTTGAATCGATTTTACAGGTACCTCTTCTGCAGTGGTTCATAACATTTAGTTAGTTGTTTGGTCCTCGTGGTGATTCTCTAGCTAGTGGTGAATCTCTAGCTAGTCAATGAATCATCATGGACAAATCGTTTGAAATGAATCATGATAAATACCATGATGAATGCTTTAAATCAAACAATGAATATTTTTAACGCAAGGACCTTTGATAATTCAAATATTTTATGGATGAAATATGCCACCTACCCACTGACATATGTGCCGCCTCATGGGAAAACAAACAATCTGCAAAGGCGAAAACAAAGACGCAGATCAGCTTCGCAGTAACTGCGAAGCTGATCAGCGCCTTTGTTTTCGCTACTCGGATAGTACAATTCCTCCTCTACCTAACTCCAAAATTTCAAGCTTCTAGCCTGCTTCTGTGCTTGTACAGCTCGGTTTGTGTCGGACCTGTTCGGAAACCACATTGTTGGTTTTCCCACGAGGCGGCTCATATGCCACCTACCCACAACAAAATCGTAACCAGTCTTTTCTCTTGTCATGGAACACTTTTCCTGCATAAGGACATACTGAGCCAACCGGATAAGGCAACACAGAAACAATAACCCGGCGGCCTTCATCATGAAATGTTTCTGAAAAGAGACAGACAATACAAAACATAATGCAATGAATAGAATTCTCCGATGCTGTAAAAGTTAAGAAATTTTAGTTGTAATTTATTATTATTTATTATTATTATTATTTTCTTGTTTATTGCTCAAATCATTGATTGAGAGTACATGTTAGATCCGCTTCGTCTGAGTACCCATAATCTACCTGAATGATAGCAAAATGCATATCTCTGTAAACCCCGGTTCTACAAAATATAAAGTGGGACGCTAGGGGGTATACTTTTCACGGACTTGTTTGCCTGATGCGTGGCGGTTGAACTGATTATTGAATGTTGTGTATCTCATGTTCACATGCTTTGAGAGACAAGTGCACTCCGGTTAAGCGACATCCGAATATGATATGCACCTTTAAAGTGAACCACGTGAACCAACGGTAAACGCCAATCACTTGAATACTTCTAGAAGTACATGGTAGTCTATCATTACGAAAACTTGCCCATGCAATGTACAGAAAATAGTTTGGTTGTAAAATGAAAATTTTCGCTGGAAAAATTTTGATATTTTTCTTATTTTTGCTCAAAACATAGATTGTGGGTACACGTTAGAACCGCCTCGGCGAGGCGGTTCTAACGTGTACCCACAATCTATGTTTTGGAGCAAAAATAAGAAAAATAGGTATACCCCTGCATACCCCAGTTTTTCTATCTAAAAGTGGGGTTCAGGGGGGTATACTTCACACGGACATGTTTTCGTGATGTAGAGATAAATAAATAAACGTCTGATGATGAAAATATATAGAGGATATTTGCTTTTTGGAGGTGAATACCAAATATATTTCATCGAGTGAGTTGAAAACATCATAATTTTCACGAGTGCACAGCACGAGCGAAAATTATGATGTTTTCATCTCACGAGATGAAATATAGTTGGTATTCACCGTAAAAAAGCAAATTTTCTTTTTATTTTATACTAAAAGTAGTTCCTTTTCTACAGTGAAGATATAGGCTGTTATCAATCACTAGTGACTTTTTATATCAGTGAGATTTGATATCAGTGAAATTTCATATCAAGGAAAATATCAATTTTATCATGTTTTGATATACATTGGTTTTCACTATTAAGTATAATATAAAAATGTATTTCTTCAGCTGAGGAGATAATGGAACAAATGCAAGTAATGAATCAATACATGGATGTAGATTTATTTCTTTTGTTGAGAAGATAAAATAAAAATACAACAGGTAACTATTTTATTGCCACGTACTGTATTTTGGACATCATTTTTGCAAAACATTCGACAGATTCAGTTTTATCACCCTCTATAAAAATGCATTACCCTCTATATACAATGCATTAACTCCTATATACAATGCATAACCCTCTATATACAATGCATTACCCTCTATATATACTCCTCCTAAAACATCCGGTCACCCGAAGTTGTAAGAATTGTAAAACTGGTTCGCATTCGGCATATTTTTGTTTAAAATTACTTGATATGCTCAAACCCTTTACTTCTTTTTCCTACCCCAAAACTAGAATTAATATTTCTTTGCAAGATTTGTTTGCAAGATCTTTATGTCCTACTAACAGGTTATGTCATACGGAGATAGGGCATGCTGAAAATTTATCCAGATGGCTGTACAGGCACTGGATCGAGCGTGCGAGCCCTGTTTACAAAGGGCAAAGCTTTACCAATACACCACAGAGGCTTCTACACTGCATTTGTATCCGGGGGAAGAAGGCATGGGCGAGTCACTCGACTAGGCTGACCTTCCAGAACCCCCACATTTTTTGCACCTTAAATTCCATACAATAACTGCGTTTAAAACTAAAGCTGCTCAATAGACGAAAATTGCATGCAAAATGACTTTTCACGCACTTGATTTTGTCAATGCAGAGGCTAATTTCGTTTCGGGTTTAAACGCGCCAAGCGCATAGAACTGGCAATTGCATTACGGTATAAATGCATCATTAGTACAGTGCTTTACAAACTTATGAATAAATTTGATGTATGAAATCATTTTACAGTGTTGAAATACAAATTCAGTTGCTAAATTAATGGGTATTTGATTGTAATTTTACGCACAATGCCGCAGCATACCCATGTGTATCATGCAATACGATAGTTTAGCATTTGTTAATACGAAAAATAATTTCCTGCAATCCATTTTATACAAAGCAAAAAGCAAGAGCAACATTAACATTAGTTTAAAGTTATGAAAATGTTCCTGCAATTTATAGCATGAATTTCCTATAAGCATAAATCAAGTCTGTCAGAAATGAAGAAGGCTTCTGTATATTTTGTATTGTCTGTAATATTTGAGAAGTCATACTGAATAAGTATGCCAACCAAACGAAGAAGGTGCCTTATTTATAAAGTAAAAAACCGATAAATAAAACGAAGACAGATAATTATATAGAATGCTTTTAAAATGGTTTTAAGGCACATTCTGGATGGTAAAACATCCAAATGACTTTGAACAGAGAACATATAAGACCCCTAGCGGAATGTTTTGATAGGTAGAGGCCGATGAAGGGGTTATTAATGGATAATTTATTATCCAGGTATCTGAATAGTTTAGATACCTGGATAATGAATCACTTAGATAAGCCTATTAAGTGGAGTATTCTACCTGGACTTTTTAACTGGATTGTCTTGTCAGGCCACCTCAAATACAGAAGTAGAAAAACGAGTCTTTAAGAGAGCAAAACCCACTTCCTGTAGACTGTTTTGAATATAGATGAACAGAATGACCGGGGTTTATAGCTGAATGGCCGCTCTCTAAAATCATACATGAGATTGTGCTTTAAAACTTATCAAACACACAGGAACGTGATTATTAATTTTACAAACGCGAATTAAAGCTTGAAAGAGTGATTTTGATTTGTTTCATTTTTTCAATATACCTGTAACCAAATTTTGTAATCACTTTCCTTTCCAGCCAAAAACATGATAAAAACTCATTTTGCATCTCTGAATATACAAATTACCGTTGTAAAATTGCCACCAAACGGCATAGTAAAGTATAACCCATTTTCATTTTCCAATGAAATTTTCATTTTTTTCTGAAAAAAAAAAAGTCTCTGTATATTGCATGGGCATGTTTTCGTAATGGAAGACATGTACGACCGTACCATCAAGTCACAAGACTCTGCATTTAGGTGGTGGGGTAACTTTTCACCATTTGTTCTACAGAGAAGGATAATGCAAGAGAAATTCCAGTATTTGTTATTCATATTCAATATCAATTTTTATCTTTGGAAACGAAATAATGTTTAATGACGAAAATGTGAAGTTTAAAAAGTCATACCTCACAAATTATTAAAATTTGAGCCTGTGCATGAGAAAACCAACAATTTGGGTTTCCGACCAGGTCTGACACAAACCGGCCTGTACAGTCAAAGAAGATGGTCAGAGGCTTGAAATTTTGTATTTAAGTACTGTAGTAGAGGGATCGTACTATCCGTGTAGCAAAAACAAAGGCGCTGATCAGCTTCGCGGTTACCGCGAAGCTGATCTGCGGCTTTGTTTTTGCCCATGCAAATTGTTGGTTTTCTCATGCACAGGCTCATTTGTGATTTTTTTTTAAATAAGGTGACCAACACAATGTATCGGCATGCCATGAGAAAAATCCTCCTGTAAAGGTATTAATTATAATCTGTCTATTAAGATCGGTAAATATAATTTTCAGAAATAAATCTTTAAGAAAATCACTTTAATGAAAGTGGCTGGAAAGAACTTCTGGCAAGTAGATAAGAAAATATTGTTCCTATATTTTTATCTGCATTCTTTGACAGCAGTATCGGCTATTTTATATGAGTTTGTGTTCAATAAGCATACATAATATAATGCATTGTACTAATTGTCCCCATAAGAGCAGTAAATAATGGCAAACTACTTTGTTTTATGTCTGTAAATAGTTCTAATGACTTCTGTGGTCGATGTATATTGACAATAGAGAATTACCCAAATTAGGCATTTCTAAAAGTCTCGTAAAGAGTCGTAATAGCTCAAAGAAGATCTAGGAAATAACCCCCTCTCAGGTAAATTGAGGCTTGTTTTTGCTTTATATTTAGAAATGTATTACCTACATCGAATATAATAACACCAGGCTTATATCATCCCAAAAATGTACAAACATTACGTTTTTGTTCCAAATATTTACCATTGATGTCAAATAAATTGGTATTTTGAAGGAATTTTGGCATAAAAATATTTTTGTATACAGATTTCACTTACCCTCTAAAATAACGTGAGTGTCCTTCTGCGCCACGTCGTCTTAAAATTCATATCCGCAGTTGTCATTTGCACCCAGCCAGCTTAAAGCTTGTACTCTTCTATTCACATACATGTAGCATAAAATTTTCATCTAGTTTGGACTTTGAGTCATTTAGTTTTATTTAATTGTTTTTCACCAAAATTGCCCATCTTTATTAACAATGTTAATATTTAATTACCAGATACCACTTTTCCAAGCTACATTTCCGATTGATCGACCAATCAAATTCGTCCGCTGCTATTGGGACTATTTCTTTCTGCGCAGTGTTCCTGTACTGATTACAAATCGAAAAATATCGAATGGTTCATATTTCATGATTCACTTTTTGTCATCTTATTGATATGAATTTTGCAGCTATCTGTCTTGCAAACGGTCTTTAGAGAGATAAAAAGCAATAAATCTCAAATATACTGAACATCACCAAAACTGAAACAATTACTGCGTTTAGAAAAACACAACCCAATATCGCGTTATATCAATTCGCCATCTTGTAACACGTTCTACATATTTTAAACACATTCACCTTTTTCTATAATCTGCCAAATCATTTGACTGAAAACTCCAAATTAAACATGATCTTCTCCAAATCCTGCTGCTTAAAATTCAGTTTTTTCACTTTGTCCAAGAATGCATTTATTTGGGCGAAAACAAATGAGCCGCATCGTAAGAAAACCGGATTTTTGCCTAGGCGAAAACAAAGGCGCAGATCAGCTTCGCGGTAACTGCGAAGCTGATCAGCGCCTTTGTTTTCGCTACTCGGATAGTACAATTCCTCTTCTACTTAAATCCGAAATTTCAAGCTTCTAGCTCTTTTCTGAGCTTGTACAGGCCGGTTTGTGTCAGACCTGGTCGGAAACCCCGAAGACCGGTTTTCTCGCGTCGCGGCTCAAATGATGTAGAGCAGTCTCATTCTAATATAGAGCATAGTATTAATCACACATTCTGTATGTAAACTGTGCCCCAGAATAAGAACGGTCACGGTTCCATCTAGCTAATTAAAAGTTCGTATAACAAAACAACCAAATCACAAACAATACCAGAAAATTCAAAATTTATATAATTCATTTGGCAACGTTTTGCTCCTTTATATGGAATGCATACACGAGAATAAATCGCAGAACTGTCGTATCAGTTTATTCAATACACTCACTGAACTGTTTCTGTACCGTTCAAGCTCAATACTGCTCTGCCTTTAACACTGATTTTGATAGTTTTTGTTGTTGCCGAGCGTATTTACCATTGATACAATATTTATGAGGAGCTATCAAAAGCTATTTCTCAATATGAGTGATAGATAATGTCATAAGGTCTGGGGAAACACGAACCCCCTCGGTTTTCCCCGGGGTCCAGCACAAAAGGTTATGTATCCTATGCTTCATACCAACATCCCAGAGCGGATTTCACCAATTCACATCAATGCCTAATGGATTTTGTCATCTATTTTATTTTTCGGTACACGGAACAAAACAAAAGATCTCCGAATGCACAACAATAATAGTACTCATTCGGTTCCATTGGGTGGCAACAGAAGTATTCCAAACAAAGGCAATGCAGTCGTAAAAGCTATTTTGTTGATATTTATTTTCCGCAGAAATATTAATTGGAATAGGATGGATATTTTATTATTACTATTGATTGGACGTCAAAATTATGACAGAGCACCGGCCTGACAGCACCGGAATGAAATGGAACAATATGGAATAACTCAGCTCTAAGCCAATATTGCAATAATTTGATTCACATGCCGGTCGTGCAAACCCGAAGCAATGCCGAATTAAGAGACTACTGGTAAGTTTAGATATTTTTATTTGTTAAATGTAATATTCTATATCCATGCAAACTTTTCTCTTATGCAAAACCCAAGATATTTCCAGGCATTAAATTTATGCCAATAAAATTATGAGAAATGTGTTATTTAATTTAATTATATCTTAATCTACAGTTATAAAATTCGATTCATTTTCGGATATTGGGTAGCTATATAGCCTCACATTTTCTTTAATAGGATCTAAAAGCAAGTTTCGGCATGGAACAAATATAGGACTACGAATGAAGTGACAGTTGGCAATATGCGGTTGTTCGCATTAATTTGCATTGGTTTGCTCTGCCTTGGGCGTATCCATGGACGTTCAGAGACGGTTCTTAATGCAGGTAAATCTTACTACATTAGTGTCTTATGATTACAATTGAGCCGCCCTATGGGAAAACCAACAATCTGCATAGGCGAAAACAAAGGCGCAGATCAGCTTCGCAGTAACTGCGAAGCTGATCAGCGCCTTTGTTTTCGCTACACGGATAGAAAAATCCCTCTACTTTCAAAATCCAAAATGTCCAGCCTCTAATCATCTTCTGAGACTGTTACAGTCCGATTTGTGTAGGACCTGGTCGGAAACCAAATTTTTGATTTTCTCATGTACAGGCTCAATTATCCTTTATTAATCTACTAGCACGCATGCAGTATCATTAACCACAAAACTCTAATGTTTAATTGTAGACATATTATAGCGTCATATCCTTCCATATTTATTCAGAACATTGTCAATCACGAATTAGATCCACTCCCTTCTTTTATTTGCACGCAGCAGTGGAACCATTGATATTCTAAGTTGATCGGCTCGGTTGCAATCAGACCGTGACTGTGTTAAAGGCTGTTAAAGGCTTAGCTCCTGAAGGAGCCATATTGGTACCACTGTTTATTTGGTTAATTACCCCTAATGATCCTTACATCAAAGGACTGTCATAACGAGGTGGTTATCACATCTCTGCATGGGGTAGATAAAGAAGCTCCTAAAGAATAATACCTGTAGTTCCACTGTTTAACATGTGCAATAAAACTGCCTCCCTCTGCAATGAAAATTGATCTTTTTGTTTTTTGCCCCTATCTGTATTCTGAGTAATTGCCAGGTCACTATGTTTTCTAGTGCCCTGTCATTTATCTTATGACACTCAGTAGACAGGGAAATATGTCTTTAAGACCCCATATACAGTAACATATAGAAAAGATAGTAGTGAATAGGTAATACATGGGTACTCGCTCATGCATGCACCATCTTGATGACACCCCACTTTTTGTACGAGTTCTGTTATATTACGATAAACAGACATGTGTATATTGTTAGAAAAGGCAACAATCCTTATAATGATACCATGCCAAAAGGAATAAATAGTTTAAATATTCGTCTTGAAAGACAGCTGGGGTAAAACCACTGGCATGTTTAAATTGTGAATCTTGTATTGTGTCCTTCATGTGTTGTATTTTTCAAAATCATTTTACTGTATATTTTTGCATTGTTTTCTTTAAACCATGCCAGTGTCAGGGAGTCACCGCTTTAAAAGTAATTTATTACATTTCATTCATGAAGAGCCACAGACAATTTTTATCACAGGTAATAGCTAGAAAAAAGGTCTTCCAGATGTTGCTATTTTAAAATAGCTTGCAATGACAGATACCGAGAAATATATGGAGTGACAGAACTTTTTTTACCGATACTCGTTTAGTGAGATGGAAAAATGAAGCAAATCATACATACATGTGTATCATAAAAAGTATGTCCTCATTCCACATCCGACTGGTTGTTTGCTTAGTGGGGTTTGAGAAAGCAATAAAAGAAAAATAAACGTAATATTTCATTAAAGTGTTTTCGTGATTCAGCTATCATGGGTCGTAAAGGGCAGGTAAATACTGAAGACTATGAGATGATAGCGGAAGCCCTTGCTGGCGACGAGGAGTCTTTCTGCAGAATAGAGTTCACTGCTCTTGAGTACGACACGAGTAACGGTTCAGCTGTCTTCAACAGCCTTAAACATGGTAGGTCCTTCAACGAAATAAAAGTTAGGCTATTATTCCATATTTGACGAATGGATTTTCCCATCAATATCAATAGGATGAGTCTACTTTCACTTTTAGGGGCACCAGGAGTGAGTTTCAATTTTTACATATTTTTTTTTTATGAAAATCCTCTTAGCAAACAGAATAGCCACAGGTGGGACGCCGCGTTCTGCGGCGTCATATCTGTGGCTATACTGTTTGCCTATGTCCAACAAAAAGGACGCCAGGCTTAAATGAGTTAAGCTGCTCCATATGAGTGCGATAATTTGACAATCAACATTTACTCTATTAGGCTACTCCAGATATGTATGCCTGTCAAGATAGTGAACGTTTCGATGAAGAAAGACGTGTAGTGTATTTTCTAAAATGAGCACATGCAAATTTATTTTCGATTTTAGTAAAATAGTATTTGTATCATGCTTGGATTGAAGTCCTATGTATGTTTTTGTTTTATACTCACTCGGCTCTTTGTTTTTGATGCCATCATAATAATAATTAAAACAGAAGATGGCTTAAATTGTTCCCTGTATAAAAATATTCTATCATGTAAAAATGTAGTTCTACTCAAACATTACAGCTGCGTTCAGTTATTAATATACTCCTGTAATGTTCAAAAATAAATTGACAGCACTTCTTGTTTTTTAACAATTTTTAAATCCATTTCTTGTCAGTGACGATTGTTCGATTGCAAAAACAAGAAGAGTTGTCAATTTATTTCTGAATATTGCAGGGATTAATAACTGAACGCAGCTGTACATATTAAAGGCAGTACTTTTCGGTTACACTTATTGTGGATAATGCTAAATAAACATTTTTACATGGTTTATAAAATTTGCAGCAAGGAAGAGTTTTGAGAATGAAACAATGGCCGTGGCGATAGGACCACAGATAAATGTCTTCACATCCACAGACTACGTCATTCTTCATCAAATACATTTGGTGACGTCAGCTGATGACGTCATTCAGCAAGCCAGCAGAACAATGCCGATTCTTCCCGACCCGAAGTCGCTATCGACGGCTATTGCAAAATTTGCGAAATATCTAGAATGGAGAAAGCTGGCTTTCTTATCCCAAGGTTAGCCGCCTCATGGGAAAACCAACAATGTGGTTTCCGAACAGGTCCGACACAAACCCAGCTGTACAAGCACAGAAGATGGCTTTGGATTTAGTCATTCGAGTAATTGTACTATCCATGTAACGAAAACAAAGGCGCTGATAGCTTCGCAGTTACTTAGTATACTTAATACACAAGCAAGCTAAATTGAAAGGAAAACGTGCCCTTTGCAAACACCACTTTTCTCTCAGACATAAGACATAATACCAATTTTAAATCTATCTATCTATCTATCTATCTATCTATCTATCTATCTGAACTGACAGATACAGTTGTTATACTCCTTAAGGATGTTCGCTGCTAACATTTGACATTTCGGAACTTCCGGTTTTTCTTTTGTTGAATATCTCGAAAACGGTTGCAGATATTTTCCTAATATTTTATATTTGGATACATATTGATGATATACATCGAATGAGCCATGGAAATTGTCAATCTAAGGAACTTCATTTTTTCATCCCATTTTTCTGCAACTTTTCAGAAAATTTTAGTTGTCAGTAAAATTTAGGGGGTAGGGTAGATTAAACTTGAATATTACACATCTTTAAATTAATTGCACTAATTCGATGTTTATTTTTGCAGCAGTGTATGTGTACATGTTCTTCTAAGTAAGTCTTTCTGTCTTTGGTGTGCTAGTTTTAAAATTTTTGGTGGTTTTATGAAATAGGCTTTAAGAAACAAAACAGCCGAAAAAAAGGCTTAAAATGGCAATTTTCAAGTTGTTGGTTCTCTCTTATATGCACACTACCCTATATATTTCTTTCTTTTATTCGAACAATATTACCAAGTTCTATGTTGTGTGAAAATACAAGAAAAAGTTTGAATCTACAAATATGGGTTTAGCACATTTCAAAATATTGATTTTTTCGGACTTTTCAAGTATGGGGGTAGGGTTGGAAAACGACTCGTAAAATTTTGTCATACACTTCAAGTTGCAAATTTTTCTATGCTTTTGGTCCAAAATAGTCTGCATTACGTAAATATTATGACTTTTGAAAGCATTCTAGGTGTATTTTTGTTCAAGACAGGAATGTTTCAAAGAATTGAAAATTAAATTAATTTTACTAAATTTAAAACATGGTGTTCAGAGGTCTCATTCACAGGCCTGTAGCTTGAAAAAATGCACACTACCCTATACTTATTTTGTTTTCAAATCTCTTGTGGTGTATTTTGGAATCAAAAAAGAGTGGTTAGAAAAAAAGTTTGAATACTTTTTCATTGGCAGCGAACATCCTTAAGCAATTTTACAGAACTATAGACAAGAGAGTTTTTCCAAGAAGGTGTATAAAGACTTGAACACCTCAATATTTTTGTTTGATCAATTATGTCCGAAACTTAAAAATTCATGTTTCGTATAGGAATGCCAAGTAATCGCTAAAACTGCTCTTTGTCTATGTCGTACAAAGTAGCTGTTTTAGTTCCATACGGTTACCGCAACAAATTAGAGAGCATTGGTGCTTATGATCATAACGGGAATATATCTGTTGAATAAGTAATGAATGGCTATGCACATAAAATATTTTGGTGTGTATCTCAGACAATTATGCAAATGATTGCAGCCTACACAAAGACTTTGTTGCACTTGTCTACTATAATCTAATATAGGCTATAAATAACAACGTTTCAGAAAAATGCCAATAGACGCATGTTGAGCCCTTCAAAAATTATGACATTTTGCTTCTCATAATATCTACCCTGTATAGAAGTTGGAATGAATGCGTTTGCATAGTGAGTCTACGTGCGTAGAAGGTTGTCGGAACGGAAGTATTTGTACCGCTAGCCAATGTTCAACAAGACGCACAAAGAGATGGCAGATATTGGCCAAATGACTCTTCATCCCAACTGCTTATATGATATTTATTTTATGTATACATTTATGTCGCAGTTTGAATTATACTGATGCCATAGATTCTTCCCATCCATTCTATTTATGCCTGCTTATATCTTATATTGTTGATGCTGACTTAGATTTTGTAAAGGCTAGTGCTTGGTCATCTTTCTCTTCATACATATTGGAGCAATTCCTGTTATGTCTTGTAATGGCCACTTCTTTCCCACTAAGCGCCAAATTGTATCTGTTCAAGGATTTATAACTCTACACGTAAATTATTTTTTATACATTTAAGATGACTTTTCACCTGTGCTAGCGTTGGGTGGAGAGGGAATATTTGTGTCACCGATCCGCCTGCCGTCTCGTATAGTTTCAAGTGACAACCCCCAGCTAAAGCAGACCCTGACAACACTGCGAGAGTCCCAAATGGACAAATTTATACTGCATTCCATGAAGAAGGATGTTGTGAAAACTGTTATAGAGGCGGTAAAATATTATAATTTTAATATACAGTCACACCTGTACTACCGTTCACCTGTTTCAAGCGAGTCTATCTTATAAAAGTGGGGATTATTTTGTCTTACATAGCATGTATAACATTATTTTTCCAATAAACAGCCAAGACATTACGAAAACTTGCCCATGCAACATACACAGATTTTTTTCTCAGCTGTAAAAATTGAAAATGTCATTGGACAAATTTCGATATTTTTATTTTTTTGCTCAAAAAATTGATTGTGGGTACACGTTAGAACCGCCTCAGCAGCTGAGGCGGTTCTAACGTGTATCCACAATAAATGTTTTGGATAAAATAAATGAGAAAAATAGGTATACCTATGTAAACACCACGTTTACTATATATAAAAAGTAAGATATGAAGAGTATACATTTCACGCACGTTTTCCTGATGTATAAAAAAAATAGCTCGGCAAATAGGTCACTGTATGGGCGTTACCTTATGAATACGTTATTGGGTATGGTCTACTTTTGACCTAGGTAAAAGCTAAAGGTATACAGTTGAAAGACTCAACTCACATGTTGTCCGTTAGAATGAAAATCCGAGTTTGTCTAGTTTACTGGATTGGACAAAATAGGTAGCTGATCTTTAACGGTAAAAAATGTGACAGCGCTCTAGGCTGACTGAATTCGACTTTTCTATTATCTCCCTACTTGAACAGATGGACTAGCCGACCACGCCCAGATATGAATATTAAAGTTGCCGCCCATACAGTGACCCATTTGCCGAACTATAACAAGAGCTGATCTTTTAAGTGATATTAGAGTCATTAAGCATTACCAAGTTGTGTCAATTTTAAGGTTATTACGTGTTATCTACACAGAAATAAGGGCGTTTTGCAATCAAAAATTTGTGTGATAAAGTAGCCACTTGTGTGATTAGATGGGTGTTTAGACAAATGTCTCAAATATTTCGATTGAATTTGTATTTAATTGTTTCTATTCCTTCATGTTATTTACAATTTCCAAAGTCATAATTCACTGCTTATTGTCTCAAAATGTAATCATCAGCATGCAAGTTTTCCAGTCGCCATTTTGTTTCTGATTATATGGCATTGAGCTCCAAAATAAAATACAATTACCGTTTTTTTTTTCAATACCTGCGCTCTAAACACCATTCACATTTGACCACGTTCCCACCACGTCCTAACTCACGCTCAAACTTACCAATTTCATTAGTCATAAGGGCTTGGAATAATGTGTTCGATTTGAGTCCTTTGGGAGCGCAAGATATATGTGTTGAAACAACGAAATTACGAAGACTTGTGGATATGAAGAAATTCATAAAACTACCATTAGATATGTACTCTAAATATTTCAAACTTTGAGGTTTAGGCACATATTTTACGCTACTCTATGGCTAAAATAAGTCAAACAAGTTCAAGCCCCATTGACAGCAGTAAGAGTTTTCAACATCTGTTCAGATCTTTTCTTGTTAAGTTACACTTATTTGTGGACACCTAAACATTTTGTTCACGACGACTAGAAACCATTTTTCTCTACTTGATTTTGAAAGATGCGCACCGTTTAATAATACAAAATGAATATAAAAGAGAAATAAAACTTACGCTTCACTGTTGCTTCATGTTTTACTTAATGTTTTCAGGCTCGAAGACTTCATCTACTGCATCACTCGATCCAATGGCTGATCACTTATCTGGTAATGTGCCATTTATACTGTCGTCTTCAACATATTGAATATCTCTGAAAAAGAGACCATGATTACTTACCGTCCATCATCAGACACTAGGTCATAAACACAATGAGGCGAAAATTATCTATTCCATATTCCTACAGTTTAAAAATTCATATATCTCAGTTGTCTTTCTAGCCTGTAATGTTTTAATATGAATTTTCTAAACAACCATTCTGACTGAAAGGTAGTACTTTCATACTGATTTACAGTTAGTGCTTTTATACCCCAACTTTCTTGTGAGAGACAAAGCAGCATACAAAGCAGTATACAAGACTAAGTACGGACTTGAATGTTATTTTCAGGACATAGAGGATATTGCTTCAGAGATCAAAGAGATGGCTACACTGTATGGTCTGCGGCTGCTCGACCCACAGAAGGTGCCAAAGCATGTTCAAGGTTAATCAGAGTTTTATAAAATTGATAAAGTTTTGCAGAAAATTAATGCGTAAACGGATGTCTAATGGACATACATGAGTTTTGAGTATCGGTCTTTCGAAACTTAAACTTTGTGTATCGTATGCATCGTAGACAAAAGCCACATATTATCATACTTATACATAGCAAAAATTGTTACATACATGAACATGATGTATGCATATTAATATATTAATAAAACCTTGGTCAGTTATGCTATGAAAAAAAAGTACAAGTAGGCAAAGATCAGGAAAAGGCGCAATCAGAAAAAGACTCCCACTCCAAAAACCAAGGTGGGAAAAAAACAAACTAACAATCAGGTACTTATACCATGAAAACATTTCGTAAGCCGAATGAGCAGCTATTTTCCCAATAGGTGGCCACTCAGTTACCTTAACTTAACTAAAAATATGCAAACATACATAAGGCGCCAACAGCACAAAAATATTTTAAACACCAAGACATAAAACAAAAATAACCACCACAGAAGTATCGACTTGGAACGATCAGTAACACAAAGTTACTGGCGGGTTTAAATCGATTTTACACGGCCGTAACCTCACCCTCAGCTTCTGCAGTGGTTCATAACATTTAGTTAGTTCTTCGGTCCTCGTGGTGAATCTCTAACTAGTAAATGAATCATCAAGAACAAACAAATAAATCATGATAAACATCCTGATGAATCAAAAACCAGGACTCACAGATTCCAAAATTTAAAAATATTGCAATAGAAACTTAACATACAACTTAAAACGTATTGAAAAATACTACTTGTTATTTTCCTTTTCCTTGGTACGCTTGAAATCCCTATTATTTCAGACATCTTCAATGGCACAATATCTAGACTAGATATTGGTCTAATGGTCGATGTCGTCGGAATATTACGTCACTATTTAAACGTGCACGTGCAAGATTGTTCTAAAGAACCTGCAACGAACTCCAGTATGACATCTGAGGATTTTAAACGAGTGATAAAGAATGCGGTAATGTATATTTTGCAACTGGTCAATATATAAATAAGCACTAACAGCAATTAGATTATGCAACAAAATGCTTCTTTGGTCTAGAACGAGTAGGCCTACGTCCATATTTAAGACGCCAAATATGACATCTTTATGAATTTAAGATTTGATAATTAAGTTATAATAACAATGGATTGTAGTTTTGTTGCCATCATGGTTTTATTCACAATGAATTCTTTTAAAAGCAACGTGAACACCAGTAACAGTAAAAGACCAAAACCACAGTTTTATCTGTAGCTACTTTGTTTGAAACACACTTTAATAACGAGTTTCAAAGAACGGCATATAACGTCTCATCATAAAGTCATGATTACATTATGATTTATGCAAATTAAATTCCTAAGCAGCGGAACCATTTAATCCATTATTTTCCCTTCTTTTTAAATTTATAGAATTGGGTTAACCGCAAAAGAAATATCACGGTAGTACTTGACTAAGCATCACTGTGCATCTTGAAGATTTTAATAGCATTTTGTCTGCATAAACAGTCAACCACGGAACACATTGTTTCTACATGAATTTTACAATAGCTCTCAACAACCAAAAATACAGACTTCTTCATCTGTGTTTGTCATGGTGCATGTCTTTGGAAATATTGCATGCCGATTTGTTTATTGGATTAAATTGGCATCTTCACATTTATTTCTTTATTTTCTTTATAATACCGACTCTTTCTTCTGAGTCCCAGGTGAGTGTATAATTTTACTGTATATTGTACGTGTACGATTGAAGTTATTATTCACTGCATATAGCACGACACAAAAATGCATTCTTGGCATTAACCATTATTATAAACCGTTTATAATATTTATAATGTCTGTTTAAAGTTTGCCGAGCGAAATTTGCATGCAAAGCACTAGATAGTACCAATCTTGATAAATAAAGTTTTTGAAACCATTTTGCAAGCAGGATTTATGTGTAAAATGGCCATACTATGTTCTCATTTCTAGTGAATTACCTTTAGTTTCATTTTACCCATAGTTTTGCACGTGTAAAATTAATAGTTTGAATAAAAAAAATTTCACTCTGTGTATTCATTTTTTTTGTTTGCTTTTCAAAAATAATAAAACGTTTGTAAGTAGAAACATATCGATTTTCGAAACTTTGCTTTAAAGATATAAATGAGCCGCAACACCAGAAAACCAACAAAATGCTTATCAGAAAATGGTCAAGTTCATGTCCATGTGCGTTAAAACTACTGATCAAGTCGTCCATCTTATCTTTGAATGAAGCAGTGAACCCTTAGGGTCATCTCTATAAACAAAATCACAAGGCCATATACATAATTATGCACGGAGGAACTATTATTATGGAACTATCGCAGGTGTAGTGAGAAAGTATTACAAATGTAATTAGAAAATTTCATGGAAATATTTCCGATCTTATAAGAAAATTTCATAGAAATATTGCGGATGTTTTAAGAAGATTTCATGAAAATATTGCAGATGTTTTAGGAACATTCCATGAAAATAATGCAGATGTTTTATGAAAATGTCGTGGGAATATTGCAGATGTATTTAATAAAAATTCATGGAAATATTGCAGATGTATTTAAGAAAATTTTATGGAAATATTGCAGATGTATTTAATAAAATTTCATGGAAATATTGCAGATGTATTTTAAAATTAAGAAAATTTTATGGAAATATTGCAGATGTATTTAAGAAAATTTTATGAAACTGTTGCAGGTAGAACCATACCAAGGAGCTTTGGGTGACTACACATGGCCAAAGACAGGTCAAGTAGAAACGTCAAATATCAGAAAGGATTATGCAATACCAATATATAGGTACCTGGACAAGCTGGAACAGGTAAGTAACATTTTGCGTTTGGTCACGCACTGTATATTTTATTGATATTATCTTAATCTATCTGCAAAATGTCATCGCAAAAAGACACAATGTGTATGTGTATGTTTAATTATTGGTGAAATATGTTCATCTACATAACGTAATATACCTTTGGCGGAGTGGACCATACCTCTGTCTGATGGTACAAAGACTAGTGGACGGTGTCAACGGCCTATATAGTACACCAGCTGAAGAATTGAAAAGGAAATTTGGCAGAATTATATTCTCGTAAACTCGAGCCGAATATGCTTCACCATGGAACTTAAATCTTGCACTTACTTGTTGTGCTATTATCTTAAAATATCAGCTGAAAAAACTAACCCACATTACAGAGCAGGCAACATTTTTAACTCTTGATAAAATGAATTAAAACATTGTATACATTTCTAAATCATCGTAATAGGCTTGATAAAAGGAATCAAGTCTTAAGATAAGATAAGATAAGATAAGATAAACTTTATTTAACGTCGGCATTCAATATAAACATACAAACATTAGCCATCAAGGCTATTTTACCGACAAACAAAAATACAAAACTGTACAAGTATAATAACAAACATCACAGGTTAGAAAGTATATCACAGATTTTATACAAATAAAACATATAGTACAGGTTTGAAAATTAAAACTTTTAAAATACATATATGAGTATGACTAGTAAAATCATAATATATTAGTAAAATTTTGACTTAGTATATTAGTATAATAGCCTACTGATTAGTTATATAGATCCATTTTCGCAATCTACCTAGAAAGAAGGGGTCGAAAAGCGAAAAGAATTATGAGCCAGACCGGAATGCAGCGAGAGGGGGGGTCAAGGGTCTCTTGCAGCCTCACAGCTAATCACAAGAGTCTCGACACGAAACCGAAAAGGAAAGTCTAGGTAGAGAGCAAATAAGACCAGCACATTTATAAGCAAGCTAAAGTATGCATTACAAGCAAAGTAGACTAAATCATAGTTTGAAAAACAAAGCAAACATCAAATAAAACTGAACAGAACTGAAAAAGTAAAATAGAACTAAATAAAACTAAATGAGAAGCACAAGATGTAAAACACAGTCAAGAAATAAAATCATAAACTGAACTTGCACATAGAACATTTACATGAGGTACCCTCCCAAGTCCGGATCAGTCTTCCGAATTCCCTGAAGTCAGTCGATGTCCTCAGTTCATTTGGGAGGCTGTTCCAGATGTGGGCGGCCTCATATCGGAATGATTTCCTACCGTAAGACTCTGTGTTTACTCTTGGAAGCTCAGCAAGATTTTGGTATCTGAAAGAATAATTTGTATTTTTAAAGTTAACAAGATCAAGAATATAGCTAGGAGATATGTTATTTAGGATCTTAAAGGTTTCCAAAGCAATTTTCCTAAGTCTAGTGAGCTGTAGTGTGTTCATATCTGCCTTCTTTAAGAGATCTTCGTAAGAGCTATCAAAGTCACTGTACACCAGTCTGAGGGCCCTATACTGAAGCTTTTCCATTTTATCTGTACTTGACTTAGAGCAGAAATGCCAGACTAGTGGACAGTAACTGAAGTTAGACCTCACAAAGGATTTATAAATGAGCAATTTTGTTTCTATATTTAAATATTTGCTAAGTCTGAATAAAACATTTATTTGTTTGGCAGCTTTTTTACATATATCTATGATATGTAAATCAAAATTAAGCATATAATCTAAAGTAACACCCAGAAGTTTGACTGAATCTTCACATTTGATTGTATGATTCTGTATTGTAAAGCTGTCACAGTCACCATGCCCTCTTTTACCCAAGAAAAAGGTCTGGAACTTTCCAGGATTAGCCTGCATGTGGTTAAAATCAAACCACTCAATAACATCTTCACTCTCAGAAGTAAGCACCTTCTTGGTTTCAAGGGGGTCAGGATGACTGTATGTGACAGTATTGTCATCTGCATAGTTGCAGATACCACATTTTTTAGCAAAATAAAAAATATCATTAAGAAACACATTGAAAAGTAAAGGTCCCAGGATAGATCCCTGGGGAACACCCTTTATAATACTTAGAAGTATACTCTTGCAATGTCCCAGCTTTACCATTTGTTTCCTATCTGAAAGATAACTTTGAAGCAGGGAACATGCTGAGTCAGAGAGGCCATAGGCTGCCAGTTTCTCAATGATGAGGCCATGGGGGAGACAGTCAAAGGCCTTGGACAAGTCCATCAGTATGGCACCAACATACCTATGGTTGTCCAAGTCCCTCTTCCAGTCCTCCAGTAGCCTCAGCAGCGTTGACTGGCAACCATAACCCCTTCTGAAAGCAGCTAAATATTTATTAAAGATAGTCTCAAAGTGATCACTTAATTGATCAAACATTATTCTCTCAAAAATTTTAGAATGAGTTGTGAGTACACTCACAGGTCTGTAATTCTTTTTAATAAAAGGGTCATCTTTTTTAAAAATTGGACTAACTTGGGCAACTTTCAAACTGTCAGGGAATTTTTTCTGAGATATACTCATATTAAAAATACTGGAAATGGGTGCAGATAGTGCCTCTGCCCCCACTCTCAGTATTTTTGGAGGGATTTGATCGACACCTGTAGCCTTTTTTGAATTAAGAGAATTGACTATTTTAAAAACTTGAGATTCACTGACAGGTTTAAAAGCAAAAGTGTCATAGCCCCCAAAGGGGCTATTATCCTTTATGGCCTGAATACTTGGATGCATTGCAGATGAGTCTGCTTGCTGGTTATTTATTCCAATTTCTTGTGCAATGTTAATGTAAAAGTCATTTAAAATATTGCACACCTCAGTTTGGTCAGATACAAGACAGTTATTTTCCATTAAAATGATGTCAGCACTATTTTTAGCTGCTTTAGAGCTAAGAAAAGGCTTTATGGTGGGCCAAAAATCCTTTGACTTTGGGCCCCCACTACACCTTTCGAAAAAGTATAGCTTTATTGACTGTTTCCTTAATTTAGTGACATAATTCCTTTGTTTCTTATAATTTTCCCAGTTATTTTTACCCTTGTATTTATTGAATTTGTTGTAAAGCATTTTCTTTTTGTAAATTGCTCTCCGAAGTTCAGTATTCATAAATGGAGGAGCTTCTTTTTTGGGATACTTTTGCTTCTGTGGGGCATGTTCATCCACAATCTCCCTTACAAGGGTCTCATATGCCCAGTAGCTGTCATTCACATCATCAAAAATGCCAGCAATGTGCAGAGGAGCCCTCTGGAGATCATGAACAAAATCAGCCTCACAGAAGTTTTTGTAACTTCTAAAAGTAACTTTTTGCCTTTTGTTACTAGAAGAATTTTCTTTAAATACTGTGGCAATCATGTGATGCCAATCACTGAGTCCACAATTAAAATTGACACTATGACAAAACAGATTTTTGCTGTTGGTTAAGATAACATCAATTAAACTAGGAGAGCCATTTTTTGTAAAACATGTAGCCTCCTTGATAAGATTTGTAAAGTTAAAACTATCACAAATATTGTTTAAAACCTTTGATTTCTCAGGAGAGAGTAAGTCATAATTCAAATCTCCTATGATACACATATGATCATATTTAGTGTAGGACTGATCAAGAATTGAGTTAAAATCCTTCTCAAAATTTGAGTCATTTGTTGAAGGGGGTCTGTATGTGCATAATATGCCCCATGTCCTATTTTGTAGCTTAAGTTCAAGAAAAATTGTTTCTGACACTTTGCATTCTAAAGTTTTGATTCGCCTGATTGGTAGGTCTGATCTATAAAACACAAGAATGCCACCCCCATTGGCATTTCTGTCATGACGTTCCAGTTTATAACCATTTACGGCAAATAAATTGTTGTTAAATGTTTCATCCAGCTTGGTTTCAGAAATGACTAGAATATCACAAAGTCTGTCCAGTAGGATAGGCTTCAGATCATTGAACTTATATCTCAAGCTGTTTATATTTATATGACACAAGATTGGTCTTTTCATATTACCTTTACGCAGTTCACGTAAGTTCTTGAAGATATCACAGGCTTCTTCAGAATCTGCACCACTATCTGATTCCTCGTCACTCTGGGTTGAGATGTTGGGTGAGGCTATATCATCTTCTGTAGAGAGTAATGTTATGTTAGATGAAACAGAATCAGATATACTGAAAAGTGAGTCCGAGAATTGTGGCAGTATACACGGCTCACAAAACCAGCTTTCTGTACAGTTTCCAAGTCGGTAGTATTCCTGCTTACTCATGGATAAGCAGTTTCTGTGAGTCCAGACCTCACAGTCTTCGCACTGTAGGGCATCCTGATTTGATCGCACCGGTTTGGCACATTTCCCACAGGGGACTTTGACAGGGCCTGGGTTTAGTGATATGTCGCCACCCAAGAGCAGGATGTGTAGTATGAGAGCCCTCGAGTGATAGTCCTTGAAAGATACTCGAAAGTAAGCAAAGTTTTTTAAAAGCTCTTTCTTGTAAAACGGAGGTTTCCCGTTGTTGACCAAAGTTGACAGTCCATATGTAGCACAACCAGTGCCTGTATTTTCCCAATTGATAGATAAAATAAAGTCTGATATATTTAAGAGTTGTTCTGTGTGGTTCTGCTTTGTAGATTTGGGATAAGACGTCAGTATGACAATTAAAAACGAAATAAAAACAGCTGTCAATTTTTTGTGCGCCATATTGGTTCGACGGGTTACTCGAAACAGTATTTTAATGCCGATATATCATGTGCTGTTGACATTTTATCCTCCTTTAAGGTTGCCCAGATAATAATTCTGAAGAATGAAATTAAAGTTCACTATTTTGGAGATGTGACAAGACCGCCTGCTGAAGATGTGTTTAAAGCCAAATATTTCGAAGTGATTGCAAAGCAGGTATTTAGTCAATTTAAAACTGTAATTCGTTCATAATTAATTTTTAATTTGCATATTTGCTGTCTAAGTTCTGAATTTGTACAAAAAATGTAATCGCCTATATTTGAAAAAGAAATAGAAAAAATATCCTAGATCATAAATGAGCCACCGCATTAGAAAACCAACAATTTGAATAGGCGAAAACAAAGCCGCAGATCAGCTGTGCAGTAACTGCACAACTGATCTGCGGCTTTGTTTTCGCTGTGCGAATAGTACAATCCTTTTTCTTTTTAGATCTGAAATTTCAAGCTTCTAGCCTGCTTCTTGGACAGTACAGGCCAGTTTGTGTCAGACCTGGTCGGAACCCAAATTGTTGGTTTTTAGCCCACAGGCTCAAATAACTTATTAGACACTAGAACTCACATAAATCTAACCAATTATTTCCCCTGTGTCTTTCTATGATAGGATGAACCCTTTGTGATGCGCCGACCAAATGGAGAGTACTATGGGTTTTGTGTCGACGTTTTGAATGAGCTGTCAAGGAAACTGAATAATTTTGGATTCGACATCTTTGAATTGGACCACAAAGATGTCAAAACAAACGGAAAGGGCAGAATATGGGATGACATTATAACACAACTGAAAGTTGGGGTAGTTAACCTCATCATTCTTACATTTGATACAGTTACACATGTATTGTAGATCACAGCAAAATTGATATCTAAAATTGTTGTGATTGTAAAATCTTAAATTATGGATAGGATTCATTCTGGTTATGGTCAAGATGACAACTATAGTTCTGACTTTATGTTTGTAAACTATTGGAAACATGCCTGCACCCTTACAAGTGTGTTGTTAAATACAATATTAAACGTTTCAATGTTAATTTCATTGGTTATTGACAAAATGTCTTACTTTCGTTTCACCTGTCTCTGTCTCATTCCAGAACGCCTCTATAGCAGTCGGCGCCTTTGCTGTAACAGCAGAAAGAGAAGAGAAAATCGCCTTCTCCTACACCATCATCTCCTCGCACGTGAGCTTGCTCCTCAAGCGTCCACCAGACACCCGGAACTTCTTCCAGTTTCTCCTGCCATTCTCCACCGAGCTTTGGATCATGATAGTGGTCTTCTTCCTTGTGCTCGGGATCTGTTTGTATCTCATGAGTAGGTTTGATTCGACTCAGACCACGGCGGAGCAGAAGTTCGACCTGAAAGAGAGTATGTGGTACTCTCTGAATGTACTGCTTCAAGGTAATTTCTTGAAAGTTCACTTTTGTCAGTATAGAAGAAATATGTTTTGTTCATTGGATTTATGTTTTGGCACATGCTTTTGATAGTACATGGATATTTCTGACAAGATAATGTAAAAGAAAGCGGAGATCATGAAATGGCACACGCAGATCAAAAGTCGCACTCTAAAACCAAGTTGGGAGAAACTGAATTGGTGATCAGATACAGATGCAAATAAAACACATTGTAAGCTATTTCCAAAAAAGAAGTTTGAGCCCAAGTTTATTGCCAAATGCAGTAGTATTGTATTAACAAGACAGACATGTAAGCTTGCACTATCCAATGTAAAACTTATGCATGGACATTTTTCTTGAGATTAATACAGCTAAAATGTTAAATTTTGATATTAACAGGTATTCAAGATTGTTTCTTTCTTTCAGTCTTAGTATATAATTCACTAAATCATGTTTTACCAGGAAGTACGGAGTATTCTCCACAAACTACCTGCATGCGGACAATCGTTGCGTTCTTCTGGTTCTGTACCCTGGTGATCACAGCGGCCTACACGGCCAACTTGGCTGCCTTCCTGACCCTGCAGCAGATAGACAACAGGATCAAGTCTGTGGACCATCTCGCCAGACAAACCATCACCAAGTATGGTGTCCTTAACAATAGTGACTTGATGCACTTTTTTGAAAACTCCAGGTGGGTTTGCAGTGGCTTATGTATTTTATAGCAATGGCCGTTTCCTTTGTTAACATATCAAAGATTATCATTTAAAACTCAGAGAGGTTGTATATGACGTTTGGTGCACAACTTTAATTCTACACATTTACCAAGCCGTTGTTACATGTATATTTATAGGTCTATACTTTATTATTTAATTTAGAAAATTGCATGCACTTGAAACACTCATTATGATGATATGTCGGTATAATTGACATACACTCGTGTCTTTCAAATCATTTCTTAATCACATTTTCTGAACTATCCGCAAGCAAAGCCATTTATGACCCAGCATCAATAAAATTGAGCCGTCTCGTGGGAAAACCAACAATGTGGTTTCCGACCAGGTCCGACACAAACCGACCTGTACAGTCACAGAAAAGAGCTAGAAGCTTGAAATTTCAGATTTAAGTAGAAGAGGAACTGTACTATCAGAGTAGCGAAAACAAAGGCGCTGATCAGCTTCGCAGTTACTGCGAAGCTGATCTGCGCCTTTGTTTTCGCCTAGGCAGATTGTTGGTTTTCCCATGTGGCGGCTCAAATGACTCAACAGAATCAAATTCTATTAGTTTGATACGTTTGCAGCCCAAAGATCCAAAATTTTCTATCAATTTGTCATTGTCAAGTGTCACATTCATTAATAATTATACCCTAACATGCACTGTTGTCAGCATTTGCGATAAAGCATTTCAGAATTGGGAATTACAAGAATATATAATTTGCTTATTCAGGCATGCCATTTAAGATTGATTATTCGATTGTGCGCAAGGGTATTTGTTGCCTTCATATACAATTGTTGCTTTTAGGGTCCCCATTCGCAGGAAAGCTAATCCGAAATGCGAAAGTAAATAAAAGCTTTTTTTTTTCTGGCATTACGGTTTTCGTATTTACTATTTATTAAGATCTAATGTTAAGTGTTTGGTTTCGCTATGGCTTAACGACACGGCCGACAACTTTTCAATCGTGTCGGGATGTGGTCAGTTCTCCCTGATATTAATTCTAGGGAGTTTAAAGCTGTCTTGCTAAAGGGACACTTCACGGCATAGGTATGAAGGTATAAAATCCAGGACTTCTCGCTCCGGAATCCTGTACACTTCTACTAGCCTATCATGTCCTCCATCTACAGCTTGTTTTTGTTTCCAGAGAGGATCCATTTGAGAGAATGTGGACGTTTATGAAGCTGGATGAGCAATCATCACTCCTCCCCAATAGATCCGTAGGACTAGAAAGAGTGATGGGGCCCAAACCGTTCGCCTACCTTGATGATGGTGTTATTAACAACTATATCAGCATGAGTAACTGCGAAACAGAGTCCATTGAGCAAAACTTTGGGATAAAGCACTTTAGTATGGGGTTCCCAAAGGGTGCACCTTACAGAGATGATATAAATAGGGCACTTCTTGGACTGAAAGAGGATGGAACACTAGATAAATTGAGGGACAAGTATGTTTATTCTAATTCGTTGATATGACTAAAATGTAGACGTTTTAAACTATAGAAAAAAAGACAAAAAACAAAACAACAACTTGATATTTGAAGAGACGCTAAGAAACTTCTTGTATAAAATCAATTAATAAAAAAGATAAAAGTAGGCATTAATCAGGAAATGTTGCAATCAGAAAGAAATTCCCTCTAGAAAAACCAAGGTGGGGAAAAAGCTAAATTGACAATCAGGCACTTTTACCAAGAGAACATATCGTAAGCCGAGAGAGTAGCAACAGGCGGCCACTCAATTAGGCTATTTAAAAACGTACACGAGGTGCAAACGGCACAAACGTTTGCTTTGAATGAAAATTAAATATAAACCAGGAATAAAGAAGAATTACCGCTTACGACATGCTTTATAACATGCCAAAATTTTATGCAAACGTCTCTTAAAGGTGGTGGTCCTCTACCATGAATTGCACGGTGGATAGAAGTCGATCCAGTACTAAAGTAAAGACAGCCTCGGAGCTAGACCTGACGAACATGTTTGGTGTGTTCATTGTACTGATTGCGAGTACAGTCCTATCAGTTCTTTACGAAATCGGAGCCACTATCTACAAGTACTTTCGAGAGAAGCAAAAGAAAAAGGTTATTATCGTACTATAGTTGGTAAGGGAATAAACCTTATACAGGAAATAACAAGAATTATTTGAAATAAGTAACTGAAGGGTAATTAACCTTAAAGGCAACTGTGCTAAGTTTCCAATGATGTTTTTTGAAACAATGTTACCAAGTTGCATGTTACACATTTTACACGCAAATCTCAATTTAATTGTATATTTTAAAAGAAACAAACCAAATCATAAGACAGAATAGATGATGTAACATCCAAATTGAATCAAATACTGCGTGTGTTCTTGGTTCTCCCAATGGTACCATTGGTTGGTAACATTTGTACCATTGGTACCAATGGTATTTTTATTTTTACCATACTGTGTATTACATTTTAGAATGGCTGTCCATCCATGAACAGATCACCATTGGTACTAATGGTATTTTTATTTTTACCATACTGTGTATTACATTTTAGAATGGGTGTCCATCCATGAACAGATCACCATTGGTACTAATGGTATTTTTATTTTTACCATACTGTGTATTACATTTTAGAATGGCTGTCCATCCATGAACAGATCTACAATAGTACCAATTACATATTACGTATTTTGTTACAGGAACAAAGTGAAATGAAAGAAGATATAAACAGCATCCCGCCGTTCACATACGGCCTTGAAAAACAGAGCACCATTGACTCACAAGGTTCCCGATTGCCACGACAAGGCACCGTTGATTCACAGAGTTCACGATTTCCACGACAGAGCACGATTGATTCACAGGTTTCAAGGTTGCCTCGGCAAGGCACTATTGACTCGCAGGCCTCTAGGTTGCAGAAACAGAACACTCTTGACTCGTTGGCTTCAAGAAATCTAGAATGAGACAATCATCTATAGATAATTGAATCAATTTTGTTGATATATAAATTTTGGTGAGTGTAAGTTAGACAAAATTTGAAAATGCCATGTAACGAACTGAGGAAAGACTCTTAGGCACAGCGTCAATTATGGGTAACTACAGTGGATATTGTTGTTGAAAGTACAGTTGATATTCTAGTTAGCCCCCTTTTTGTCACATCTGTCAAAATTGCAGATGATTATTTTCCTTCTTATTTATTCATTTTGTATGTGTTGTTGAAAACAACATTTGACTAATAAAATATTTGTTTTGAAAGCCTTGTATTGATCACTGAAAAGACATGTTATTTGAGTATACATTTTATTAGCTGTTACTGCAGCTGGTGTTGTGTTGTATGGCGGGCCTAAAATGTATCCCCGTACACCATTGTACTTTTCTTTCGGTCTTTTGAGATCCAAGATAACTTTAACATAAGCTTTTGCTTTCCGCCAGATCCTGTATTATATCCAGCCAATGAAAATTGTATAAATGTTGAAGTTTTGATGAAAAAAATATTGTTTAAACCTTAAACCAGTGTTCAACAGCTGAGGCAATTTTGGAAAGCGATCTTTGCGCTCGATTACCATACCTGTGATACCTCATTATTCCGAAGAATCTCCCTATTTTTTTTTTTTTTTTTAGAAAATCTCTCTTTTCTTTTTGAAGTTCCCTATACACATGTATCTTACATGTACATATCTTTCTGTTGGGATTTTCAGATCTCGCTACCAAACATTAAGAATTTACATTTTTGTTATTCTCTCAATTAGGGAAAGAAAATCTCACTATTTGGCATCCCAGATGAAACACGTCTGCGATTATCAATATGTGTATACTTCCTATTGTCATTTACGGGAATAAATGAAGAATGAAAGCATCTTTATTTTTAAAGGGTGACTCAGTTAGTATTGGTCTCGTCTTTTGCTCCCGACTCGTAGTGGTTTTACCGTTGCATGTTTCCAAACAGACAGGAAAATGCCAGATGTAATACTTTTTTGTTAATGATAAACGTTATACTGGGTGACAGAATATTTGAGGCAAGAGCAGCGCGAAGGTCGATATCGCACTTGCATCTAAGGCTGCGGTCACATAGGAGTAGACTATTCGGGTATACGGTGTACGTTTTTGAGGGCACGCGAATACTTGAAATCAAACATTATGATTTCCTTATACCGGGTCACACAGGAGGACACTATTCGAAAAGTTCGTATTGGCGCGTATAGGTGCGTAAAGTATAGTATAGTGAGAATCGAACATGTTCGATTTTCGTATAGCGTATAGTGGTTTTCCTGGTCTGAATTTTTTATTTACACAAGTTATAGAGCGTTTTGCTAGAAAACAAAGTTAAAAACAATGTTTACACAATAACGTCGAATATTTGAATCCTCATGAATATGTAAAACAACGTAAATAACTTAAAACTCTAATTCAAGTAAACGGTTTGTTCTCCTGCTGTCGAACCAATATGCGTCTGTTTTCTAAGGTATTGCCGCCTCCTTCTTCTCCTCCTCGGCTAGCAAAAGTAAAGCACAATATTCTTTTTCTGAGGAATTCATATATTTTCAAAATACCGAACTCGCAACTTTTTTCATACGAAAAGAGCACACTGAAAGCACGTGCTACTTCTATGTGAACCGCCGTGCCCGTATAGCGTATAGCGAATACCGAATAGCGTATAGCGAATACCGTATATCGTATATTTCTATGTGAACGCAGCCTAACATGAATGCCGGTCAATGTGAATGACAAACGGGGATGTCAAAGCCGTGGCAAACACAATGCAAGGTTTCACCAAACCAAATCTTGACATAAACAATTGACACAGGGCCGTGAAATGCGCCAAGGCCAATTACTAGACAGTGAAGCTATAATTAGGCTGCGGTCACATAGGAGTAGACTATTCGGGTATACGGTGTATGTTTTTGAGGGCACGCGAATACTTGAAATCAATCATTATTATTTCCTTATGCCGGGTCAGATAGGAGGACACTATTCGAAAAGTTCGTATGGGCGCGTATAGGTGCGTATAGTATAGTATAGTGGGAATCGAACATGTTCGATTTTCGTATAGCGTATAGTGGTTTTCCTGGTCTGAATTTTTTATTTACACAAGTTATAGAGCGTTTTGCTAGAAAAATAAGTTAAAAACAATTTTTACACAATAAAGTCATATATTTGAATCCTCATGAATATGTAAAACAACGTAAATAACTTTAATTTAATAACTTCTCATAATATTCTAATTCAAGTAACGTTTGTTTGTTTTCTTGTTTGTCCCCATACTTCTCCCAGGTGTTTAGGTGCCTATCTGCACCAAACGTGATGGGACCTGGGTGTGTCATTGGAGGATTTAATTTTGAAAGGACAATGTCGTCTAGGTCACTGGTCAAATTTCTCGGAGTTCCTTGGTTCGATTTGGATAAAAGTTGGCGAGTGTATGGATTTTAGTGTATGAATAACATCAGAACGGGTACAGTTTACTAGTATTGATGATAAATAATGACATGCATATCAGAAAGTTTCGACGTTTTCAATGAGAGTGGATGGCTGAAATAATTCATGAGATTCTGGAATGTTGTGTTAAATTCGACCAACACAGACCGCATTTCAAAGTGTTGTCGAACCAATAAGCGTCGGATTTTCTTAGGTATTGCCGGCTCCTCCTCCTCGGCTAGTACAAGCAAAGCACAATATTCTTCTCCTGAGGAATTCATATCTTTTCAAAATACCATATTCGCAACTTTTTTCATACTCACGAGAAAAGAGCACACTGAAAGCACGTGCTACTTCTATGTGAACCGCCGTGCCCGTATAGCGTATAGCGAATACCGAATAGCGTATCGCAAATACCGTATAGCGTATACCGTATATTTCTATGTGAACGCAGCCTTACAGAGGTGAAACCAAAGCTGGACATACGAAAAATTTCATTACCGTGTTGCTGATTTAAAGAATCTATGATGGGGTTGAGGCCGAGAAAAGGAATTCTCATCCATCAGACAAGCATATCCCTTTGTGTGGCTGTACGAGATATTTCTGTCTCAGTACTAGTATATTTTAGCTGTCTCAAAATGCCAATCATCATTTCTGTATTTGAGCCAATAGCAATGTACATCTTCATGTGTTCTTCAATATAAGGAATGATAAGCCAGGTGTCAACTGTCAGTGACAAAAATAAACTTGGAGATGTTAATGTCAGGAAGTTTACAGGAGTAATTGTAGTCTGCTGCTTTGATAAAAATCTCAAAATTTAATTTTGCGGAGAATTTTATGCACAAAACAAAATGTTGATTGAATATGATTTTGTATGGTTAGTGCATATACAAAATTATTATTTTTTCACTGGTTAATTTGCATATTGTTTCGTGCAAAAACAAAATGGCTGCCAAAACAGCAAATGAAGCCTATTCAGAGTTAAAATCAGTGATGGTGAGAAAAATAATCACCTCAAAAATGAAATCTCAGGCTCGTTTTCAGATTATTCAAGTCTCATCCTCGGCAGAGGCTTGGATGAGACTTGAATAATCTGAAAACTTGCCGGAGATTTCCTTGTCTCGGCCTCAACACAATCATAGATTCTTTTAATCTAAGGCAAGTTTTCAGATAATTCAAGTCTCATCCGAGGCTCTGCCACCATCATTGATTATTTTTTCACCCATAACTTAAACCATTTAGACTCTCAATAGGCTTCAAATACTGTTCAGGCAGCCATTTTGTTTTCACATGAAAATTAACCAGTGGAAAAAAATTGTATATGCACTCGACTTACAAAAAATTTAACTGCATTTTGTTTTGTACATACATGTAAAATTCTCAGCAAAATCAAGAAATGAGATTTTTATCAAAGCAGCAGACTACACTTCCTGAAATTAACACTTACAAATTTATTTTTGTCACTGACAGTTGACACCCAGCTTATCACTTTCTTATATGAATGAACAAATAGAAATGTACATTTCTATTGGCTAAATGCAGAAACGATTGGCAGTTTGAGACAGTGAAAGTGTACTAGTACTGAGACAGAAATATCTCGGACAGGCACACAATGGGATATCCTTATCTGATGGTTGACAAAATACAACTTGTACAGAGATGGATAAAGTTTGTATGCGAAAATTGCTTGCTAAATTCCTGGTGGCAGGCTACATGTTTTGGCTAGTATATTTCAGAAGGTTGCCTCCATTTATGAGCATTGATATCAGGACATTGTAAATTACTGTATATATCACAACTAAGTGAACAACTTGGGCATGTATGAATGTTTTTAAAACAGTTAATAAGTGCTCTGGGGGTTAGTCGCTTAACATCTCTGTGGGATGGAGGCATCATGCAGCCCTTCTATTTATGCTTCATCTTCTTAACCGAAGTAGTTGTGTTTACTGGCTTTCATACATGAGTGTACAAGATTTTGGATATGATAAATATACAAAGTCAATTTTCTAATTATATTTTATTCTGATCTTCATATTTAAAGTCACATAATAGTTGCATTCTTGTATGTAAACAACTGATCATTAATATGGCTTCAGTCAAAAAAGTCTGTGCTTTAGGAAATCTTCAAAGTTTCGACCTAACTGTAGCTACGAGGGTTGTCCCATAAGTTCCATTACACGCACTGTTTTTCCACAATAACAGCACATCAGATCTTACAACAATTATGGTCATCAAGTACTATATCTTAGGACTTTTTGGGTAAATTTTTGTTCGACTGCTTGCATCTGTTAAAATGCAGCGGGGTTTTGAACACTTGAACCCCTACTGCAGCGGAGCAGGTCTAATGACGTTGCCGTTGTGATTTTTTTCTTCATATTTTGCAGTTTTGATAAATATGCTGCATACAAGAAATCTATTTGAAAATTATATTTATATTTAGCGTAATGATGCTGTAGCATATATCTGGAAATTTAAGTAAAACAATTATGAGCAAATTATCAAACTAGTACTATAAAAATCAGTCGTGCAAAATAAGAATCATTAACTAATGTTATCCACTGTAAATCACTTCCCATGTTTCAGTAGGTAAAGTAATATTACTGTTGGATGAAATATCGTTTTGAAAATATATCTTGTGTAATAGTATTGAAGTCCCCAACTTATATGAATCTAAACAATTGCTAGGTTTCTTTTAAAGAACATATTTTAGATGTTTAAACATAATGACCCTGAAACTTTGCTCCGCATGTTTTTGCCGACGTCATAATTTTGTCGTTGAAATTTTATAGGTAGGCTTCTTTATTTTTCTCCCAAACTATCAAATTGTTATCAACTTTCATAAGATCATCACTAAATGATGTGCATAGAATTATAGTAAGGCTGGTATATTTTTCGAAATGATCACATTACACCTATATTGATTTAGCAGTTTGTGAAAAATGGAAGCTCCAAAAACATTTTGCATAATTTGACTTGCTCCGGTCATGCCTACCCATGGTTACCAAGGTAACTGTAGCAGTGAGGTCACTGATGTGAGTGACATGTTGTACAGTAAAATAAGTTCCACAATGGCCAATAATTCTGCATGAGAATCTTTGATTAGTTCTTGTTATGTGTTCAGAATAAAAAGCATTTGTAACGGGACTTTTGGGACAAAGAAAAGAAACTAGCTGTAAGCTATAGCTACTATCACCTCAGTGAACAAGAAAAGTGCAGAGATAGGCCTACACAAACGATTCATTCACTGTTTGTATTTAAAACCAGTAACTATGTATACTATAGATCTATAATCTGTAATTAACATGATATAAGGTTTGGTAAACTCAAGTGTAAGATCAATGTAAAATATCTAAGCTTACCAAAATCAGGTATATGTACATGTACAATCCTAGAGATGTATTAAAGCATACCGAATTTAATAAGACAACATACTATGAAAAAAATAATGAAATGAAAGAAAAAAATTAAAAAAATACAATATTTAAGTCTTCCAAAATGCCTGTGCTTAAAATACATAATGATAGTCATGAACAAGCTGTAATACCGGTATATTCTTTGAACCAATTCTCAAACGGATAACAACTATGCATTTTTCTGTAACAATATAAAACATTGCATCAAAATGGAGGTAATTAATTGCATATTCTTTTTCTTTACCAAATGTAACAGGCAATGGCTTCAATGATCTTTTTATGAAACAGGCTCAATTATATTAATGTAGAAAATTAAGTTATAAACAATTCCAAAACAGCTGACCATTCCTTTGGTACTGCTAATTGTTATCCCCAGTAAATTTGTTTGTTTGCATATGCTTAACACTTAAAAAACCCAACTTATTTCCCAAGTAAATGACATGACAGACATGCATCAGCCATGGTAGTGAAGTAAATAGGCTACTCATCTCATCCAAGAGTTTGTAAGTTCAATCCCCAGCTGGAACATGCCTGTCATATTGATTACTTCCATGTGAGGCGTAACATGAGAAAACCGGTCTTCGGGATTTCCCACCAGATCCGACACAAATCGCCCTATGCAGTCACTGAAGAAGGCTAGAAGCTTGAAATTTTGGATTTAGGAAGAAAAGGGATTGTACTGTCCTTGTAGTGAAAATCTGGTTTTCTTATGATGCTGCTCATGTATGTTCATCCCGACTAATTAAAGGCAAACTGCCCCTTTAAAGGAAAGAAAAACTCAAAAATAAACCACAAAACAAAAGTAGGTTGCATAACCCCTAAGAAGTCAAGAAATGTTATGGTACTGTTACATGCACATATACTGTTTAATAACATTATCCATCTGTTTAAATGTTAAATCTGACTGTATGTACAATTTACAACAATAACAAACAAACATTCAGCACAAAAATTATGTGCCTAGGAATGACTAATATTAATGTAATCTGAACAACATTGTTAAGATGAATGGTAAAATGATAAATGAGCTATGCTATACCAAAATCTGCTAAAATGTACAAACTATACATCAACCTCCAGATCTGTGCTTTTGATTTGGTTTAGTTATCCCTTTATGTCCCGGTCTACGATTTTTCAGTCATACTGGGACGGATCCACTGCTTCTTGGGTGCTAACCAAGACTTTAGATAGCTATAAAAGTGTCTTGCTCAAGATCAAAAACGAGTCCCAAGGTTATAAAACTTTTTCCATGCTCAACTCAGCCGAGCATGAAATTTAAACTGCTCATAAATACTGAAATAGCATAAATAAATTGAAATTTTCTGGTTTAGATCACCAAAGTCTGGAACTTATCCTGCTAAAAAATGTTAAAATGCCAACAAATGGCATTTTAACATGTATGAGCAGGGTAATTTTTAGTCTCAGCTGAGTTGAGCATGAAAAAACTTTTATAACCTCCGAGCCTGGTAACAGTGGGAATAAAACTCAGGAACCCTAGGCCACCCTCCTACTTATATACAGTCCAACCTCATTATAATGGATCTCACTATATTGCGCTTTTTAATATAACGCCACGTCATGGCTCCCATAAAGATTATTTTGCTATATGTCTATAGTAAATAACCTCATTATAACATGGTTCACTTATAACAGTGTCTGTTTTCATGGACCCCAAAGATAGCATAAACTTGGATCAACATGCATTTCAAGTTCAACCCAGCCAAGAATTTTAGGGAGAAGTTTCTTCTCTCTCAAAGAAAATTTGAGAGATGTTTGGACCTGAATTTCAGGTTTTCCTATATAATCTATACATTTTCACTTCTTCCTCAGCTTGAAATAGTGAAATAGGAAGAAGTTTGTTCATTTAGGGAGATTATTTCTCCCTAGTCGCCCTGTAGGTTATTCCCTGCATTTTAGTGTAATATGAAATACAAATGCTTCAAAAGGTCACAAAAACAATATATATTCCTATTTAATCACTATGACAACAAAGTTATAAAAATTAAGATAAATGAGCGGCCACACCAGAAAACCACAAATCTAAATATGCAAAAACAAAGGCGCAGACCACTTTCATGGTAACCGCAAAGCTGATCAGCGCCTTTGTTTTCGATACTGAGATAGCAAATCCCTTTTCTTCTTCAATCCGAATCTCAAGCTTCTGGTCTGCTTTTATGACTGTATAAGCTGGTAATGTGTTCAGACCTGGTCTGGAACCAAATTTTTTGCTTTTCTCATGCGAAGACTCAAATGACAAAATCCATTTCTTTCCAACAATGTGATCTAAAACACTTCATGCAAATTATCATTAAGGCCCTGTGGATTGTAAACTATTATTTTGTACCAAATAATTCTTTATTTATTTACATTTTTACCTTTACCAGAACATTTATATTGGAGATATCGGTAAAATTGTTAATAAACAATAATGTTTTTTGTGTCTGATTACCTGGCACTACTTAAACCAGAGGCCTACCGGCCACGTAGCTCACCTGAGTAATGCAGAAATGCTGTGTTTGTAGATATTTGCAAAATGTCATAAGCATGCATGTAAAGTTTCAGCTTCATCCTCCTTACAGCCTTCGAGAAGATTTTAAAATATTTTTTTCATAAATTCACACTTACGTTGCTATAACAACCAAAATAATTATGCAATTATGACAAAAATTGCCAAAATTGTAGAGGACTAGTCAACAAACATTTACGTAAAAACAAAACTCAAATATTTCAAGCGAAATGGCAGAAATTGCAATTTTCCGCTTTTCGTCTTATAAGTCAATGAAAACTTTAAGTTGCCATAGCAACCAAAGTAGTGGGACAAGGAAAAATAAAAACACAAACTTTGTAGCGGCTAATATCATAAGCATGTATGCAAAGTTTCAGCTTCATCCGCCTTACAGCTTCTGAGAAGAAAATTTTTGAATATTTTTTCAAAAATTTACCCTTTACGTTGCTATAGCAACCAAACGAATAAAGCGATATTGACAAAAAATGCCTAAAACGGGGAGGACTACTCAATAAACATCTATGTAAAAACAAAATTTCAATATCCTCAATGAAACGGCAGAAATTGCAAATTTCCACTTTTTGCCTTATAAGTCAATGGAAACTTCAAGTTACCATAGCAACCAAAGTAGTTGGACAAAGACAATAAAAAACACAAACTTTGTACAGGCTAAGGTCATAAGCATGTATGCTAAATTTCAGCTTCATCCCCCATACGGCTTCTGAGAAGAAGATTTTTGAATATTTTTTTTCGAAAAATTTACCCTTTATGTTGCTATAGCAACCAAACGAATACAGTGATTTTTACAAAAGTTGCCTTAAACGTGAAGGACTACTCAATAAACATTTATGTAAAAACAAAATTCAAATATCCCCAGCCTGACAACGGAAAATGCCAATTTCCACTTTTCTCCATACAAGTCAATGGAAACTTCAAGTTGCCATAGCAACCAGAGTTCTTATCCGACGGGAATAAAAAACACAAATTATGTAGCGGCTACTGTCAGGAACATATATACAAAGTACAGGCTTAAAAGTGACAGTTTCTGAGGAGAAGATTTTTTATTTTCTTTTTTCAAAATTTTGCCCTTGATGGGGCCCCAGCAACCAATCAAAATAAAGGATTAGGACAAAACTCATAAGAAACGCCAAACACTACTCAATAAACATTTCTGCAAAAACAAAATTCAAATGTCTGCAATTTTAGCGGAAAATAGCCGATTTCCACTTTTCCCATTATAAGTCTATGAAAACTTTCAGTTGCCATAGCAACCAGAGTTCTTATCCGCCTGGAATAAAAAACACAAAATATGTAGAGGCCACTGTCAGGAACATGTATACAAAGTACAGGCTTAATCCCCTTGACAGTTTCTGAGAAGATTTTTTAATGTTTTTCAAAATTTTGCCCTATATGGGGCCCCTGCAACCAATCAAAATAAAGGATTAGGACAAAAGTCACATGAAACGTAGAGGACTACTCAATAAACATTTCTGCAAAAACAAAATTCAAATATCTCAAACAAGACAGCAAAAATAGGCAATTTTCACTTTTTTCCATTATAAGTCTATGGGAAGCATAAGTTGCCATAGCAACCAGAGTTCTTATCGGATCGAAATAAAAAAAAAAAAATATTCGTTCCCCCCACCTGTAGATGCTTTATGTGAAATATGAAAAGATTCGGCCTGGCAGCTTCAGAGGAGGAGAAGTCGTTTGAAAATGTTGACGACGACGGACGACGACGACAGACGGACGCCGGATGCCTCCCTATACTATAAGCTCACCTTTGAGCCTACGGCTCAGGTGAGCTAACAATGATTGTTGTCAATTTTATATTTTTAACATTCAAAATGCAATAAAATGGTATTTTGCTTTTTCGACAATTATCAGAATGCCATTATTAAACAAATTGATAAAATTTATGCTGGCCATACTAAGAATAAATGGTATACATGATTTGATGAATTATGACACATGTAAATGACTAAATTCTACTGCAATATCAGAGCCCTGTCATGAGAAAACCTGATTTTTGCCTTTGCGAAAACAAAGATGCAGATCAGCAGTGCAGTAACTGATCACTACATGGATTGTTTCATTCCTCTTCTTCTCAAATAAAAAATTTCAAGTTTCTAGCCTTTTTCTGTGGCTGTACAGACCAGTTTGTGTCAGACCTGGTCAGAAACCCCGAAGACCAGTTTTCCCATGACGAGACTCTTAAGTCAGTTTGGTCTCTTTTACAACAATGTTAATAACAATAGTAAATGTCCTTGCAACTTTTGTTTGCTTTAGTAGTGCAAGTCTTTTTGCTTTACCAAAGCATGGAACCACCAATGCTGCCAAATGCACACCTCTTTCTGGCATACCACCCGACCCGAATTATGTGTCTAATTTTCACCCCTGTTCTCTACCGGAGATCTTTCTCTTTCCGAATCTGATTTTTTTCTTGTATCTGCGTCACCTCTAGGGCTGGGGGACCTGCTGGAATCCTTGGGCTCGCGCCCACGCCTGGGAGACTTGGAGGACGACCTCTGACTCCTGCGCCTTTGCCTAGATCTGGATCTACTCCTGAAATGATCAATTTTGGTTTGTTTATTGGTATACTGTCCCAGAAACAATTTTGGGTCATGTTGGGACAGTCAACTCTTTTTGTGTATTAACAAGTACTGTGGGGCACGTGCTGTGGGGAGTAAATGTGTATTGCTTAAGGAGACAACTGGGCACCAATAAGGTCAAAACCCAGCTCTCCAACCTCTCAATCCATGCCTGAACCTCTAACATCAGGTCCCGAGGTTACAAAACTTTTTTCATGCTCAACTCAGCTGAGACTAAAATTTAAAGTGTCCATAAATATTAAAACAGCCCAACAAAATTGGAATTTTGGGTCTAAATCACCAAAACCTGCAATTTATCCTGCTAATAAATGTTAAAATGCCAACAATTGTTGCCATTTTAACATTTGTAGGCAGGATAAATTTCAGTCTCAGCTGAGTTGAGAATGAAAAAAGTTTTATAACCTTGGGGCCAGGTTATCCTCTGTAATAAGGAAACAAAAATGTATCCCCTCATGTAATGTTTAAAAGCAAATAAAGGCCTACATAACACTCTGATATAAAGAAACAAGAACTCCGCGGAGGTCGATATCGCACCTGCATCAGGCAAAGTCAATGGAACGTGAAATATAGGTCAAGGGCACCGGGTCAAGGTGCGTGCTTGAAGAGTATGTCAATGACAATTACTATGCAAGGTTTCACACTCGCAGCTATCAATGATGCAGAGGAAACCAAACTTCGAAGTAATTTTGAAGTAAAAATTTGCAAAGTCAATGGATCGCAAAATATAGGTCAAGGGCACTGGGTCAAGGTGCCTGCTTGAAGGGTATGTCAAGGACAATTACTATGCATGGTTTCACACTTGCAGCTATCAATGATGCGGACAAAAACAAACTTCGACGTAAAAATTAACCAAGTCAATGGACCGTGAAATATAGGTCAAGGGCACTGGGTCAAGGTGCGTGCTTGAAGGGTATGTCAAGGACAATTACTATGCAAGGTTTCACACTCATGGCTATCACTGATGCAGAGAAAACCAAACTGAGACGTAACTTCGACGTAAAAATTAACAAAGTCAATGGACCGTGAAATATAGGTCAAGGGCACTGGGTCAAGGTGCGTGCTTGAAGGGTATGTCAAGGACAATTACTATGCAAGGTTTCACAGTCACAGCTATCACTAATGCAGAGAAAACAAAAACTTCGACGTAAATGTCAAACTTCGACATAAATGTTGACGGACGGACGGACGAACGGACAGACGGAAATTTGAACTCCTATATCGCACCCTGCTATAAGCAGGTGCGATAATAAACAGCTGTCCTAAAAGGAAACATGAAAATCCAGGGATGTCATGCCATGGCTTATGTGTTCTATGTTTTTGGTATGAATATCGGGTCAGAAACTTCTATCATTTTGTCAGATTAACGTTCCATGTTATGGCAACTTCATGGCATTCCCTGATTTTTTTTATTTCCCTTCTTGGGCAAGTGTTTCAATATTTGACCATCAGGGGCCAGTTGTTCAAAACTTTGTTAGCTTAACATCATCGTTAACACCTCAACTCGTTAAGTGAATGCGGACTACATAAGCAAATACACTGTTGTTTTTTGTTGATAAAATGTGAGAATACTTTGCAAAGGATTCTCACATTTTATCAACAAAAAATAACAGTGTATTTGTAATATTCATGTTTGAAATTTTAACGAATCGCTAACTAACGACATCGTTAATTTTGAACAACTGGCCCCCGAGCGTTTCCTAGGGGTGATATACACAAGAGCACATTACCTGCTGCGACTGTCTCTACTTTTCCTCCTTCTGTCACGAGATTGAGATCGGGAACGTGAGCGCCTTGATGATCTGCAACAACAATTGACAATTGAATAATTCCAGATCATTTCAGACAAAGCGGTAGTTAAGCTGCTGTTTCAGCTTGATGAAATATAATCTATGGCTTGCTTGGGGCTTCTAAGCCCATGAAAATCATTTTAAATCATTTTGGGGAGATGCTGAAGATAGGCTCATATGTTCAATTATTTGAGTAAATGATAGTTTGAGATATGCATTAGCATCGAAAAGAATTTGAAAAGATGTAGCAATGCTACAAAAAAGTCATTAAAAAAAACATTAATAATAACCTGAAAAAAAAAATCAACACCATTTTCTGTGACAAATAAACAAAGTTCACAGCTTTGAGCTTTATTTGAATTCTGCAAGAGCAGCACGAGTTAAATCATTTTTTTACCAAACAGATAAAATATGGGAGTAAATTTAATCCTCTCAATGAATTTGCAGTAAAAATGGCGAAAGCAACAGAAACACAACTGGAGGTTGTTACTTCCAAGTATTTCAAGAATCCTACATCAGTCAGGTTTAAATTATAAAACAGAATACTCAGGGATATAAATTATTTGGTTTCTTTCATTACAATGAACTTCACTGCAATAAAGACCCTTATTGATAAAAATTACAGTTCTCCGAGACAGAAATATGATTTGTGGCTAATGGAAAATCACTCAGTTTATGTGGGGGTAATCAGTTCTCCTAACCTCTCTTTTTTTTCCTGGACAGACTTTACAGACATAACATATAGATGAACCAGTAATGCCTGAGGAAATTACAGTTGCAACTTGTATCTTACAAGACGCAAGAAAACCGGTCTTGGAGGTTTCCGACCAGGACTGACACAAACCGGCCGTAGAAGCAGGCTAGAAGCTTGAAATTTCGGATTAAGGAAGAAGAGAAATTGTACTATCCGTGTAGCGAAAACAAAAGCGCTGATCAGCTTCGCAGTTACTGCAAAGCTGATCTGCGCCCTTGTTTTCACATAGGCAAAAATCTGGTTTTCTCATGACGCGGCTCATCTTACAAATCTGCTCAAAGTAGAGAATGACCCTTGACAGGATTAAATGAGCTGCCTCGCAAGAAACAAAGGCACAGATTACTGCACAGCTGATCAGCACCTTTATTTTCACTACACGGATAGTACAAATCCTCTGCTACTTATATCCAAAGTTTCAAGCTTTTAGCTTTATTCTGTGACTGTACAGCCTGGTTGTATCAGACCTGATCGGAAACCTGGAAGACCAGTTTTCTCGCATCATGGCTCAAATGAACAATCCCAAGGAAAGAATGACTGTTACATGTATTTTCAAAATCAAGACCATTTGCCTACAGATATGATAAATTAAACAAAGGCTTTAGAAAACAAGTAAACAATAAGGTATAAAATATTGCAAGACACTGAAAGCTAAGTACGCAAAGCAAATTTAAGCAGTTTCAAAGGGAGGGAATTAATAATAAGTCTGGGATAGCCCTTGGAGTGGGAATTTATATGTTATGCCACACGTAGTTCAATGCTCCATTCAAGTTGAAACAACATTGTCTTGTTAAGTTGTTAGCTGGCCTAGTTCTTGTTCTGATGTAACTAACAAAGTCTAGATCCATGCAGAAAAAAATCTCTTCTAGAGCCGCAAAAATTATTTGAAAATGGCTAATTTGACTTTGACGTATATCTCTATTCCTGCATTGAACTATGTGTATGGCATAACAATAGATATCAACCTAAAGCTGGATGATCAGTGTAAAAAAAAAATGGGCGATCAGTTTGTAAATGTTTAATCTACGACATGACAAAAGCCGTAACAGATAAAGTTTGGTCAATACAGCAATGAACAATGCAAAAATAAAATTATCTCACTAGAAATGGCAAAAGGGTCTAAATTTGCTTAAATGTATTCTATAAGTATTTTTATACTGTTCAAGTATACTTTTTTTTTATTTATTCATTTATGGAAGACAGTTAATGTTGACTGTCATCATCCAGCTTCTCGGCTGATTATGTATGTGACTTGTTGTGAAGCATTTCAGATACATTATAATTTTTTTGGCTCCTTTCATGTTCATTATTACATGTTACGTAAATACATTTCTTGTTAGGACATGTCTGAAAGTTTTAAAGAATCTGAAATGCTAAACAACTGTTCAAGACGAGATATTCTGGTTTCATTAACCATCTAAAACAATTTTGATAATAATCTTACTTGGGGGATATAAGTCTTATAATGTCTACTTAGCTTTATGTATGTATAACTAGTCAGTAAATAAGACAGTTAATGGTGTATTTCATTTGGCAAACTCATATACATACCTGTTTAGATAATTTGCACAATTTACTCAAATCAAAACCAATAACCATTCACAATTAACCAATAGAACAACAGACATCAGACATCTGGGATCTGATCCACCAATCCAAACCATGGATCAAAGCCACTCACTCATTGGCTCTCCTCCAATCAGACAACCAATCAGGGATGCTTTTACACAAACAATTTCCATCACAACCCACATCTCTTGTTTTCTTACATGCCAATTGCCTGATAAGTAAATTTGAAGTAGATAAAATAATTCAATAAAAATTTACATTTTCCTCCTCCACACAAAAATGTTTTCCTGTTATGTTTGTCTTTATTCACATTTGAGATTGCTTTAAAAAGCAGCCTTATTTCTAATACAACCTAAGAAGTGCTTAAATCTGTTTGAAAGTAAATGAAGATACTAGTCCTTTCAGTTTGACTTCGTTGCAAGCCTTTTGATTCATAGTCAATTTTTATGCACATGATTGCAAATCCATATAGATTATTTGACCTATACAAAATATAAAATTTGCAGCAAATACAAAATGAACTCCCCTGCAACTTCATTTAAGTCCATTGGATTAACATCTGATTATAAAATTGCACCAACACCAGGATCACATGCAAAAACGAAAATCCTTTTTTTCAGTTTTATAATTTTCTTTATAAATTGCTTTTAAATTTTCTAAAAGCTCCTTTAATTCTCTGTGAAAAAAAATATTAGTGTGGAATGGTTTGTTTTGGCTTATTCATTGCTTACATGTACCATTCCATTCATTTTTTTTTCATTCATGTTGACACAATGACATACATGTAGCCACTGCTTCCTAGGTGTCAGCCAGTACTATGGAAAGCATCAAGTGTCTTACTCAAGGACACAACATGAGGGAGCTAGGTTTCAAACCCAGGACCTGTCCCTCTGGAGTACTGTACTTTACCATTAGGCCACCACTACACCCCATGAGCCTCAGCACGAATGGCTTAATACATGTACCCGGTAGTATTCTGGCTTAAAATTTGTTACCACTCTTGTCTAGTGACCATGCTTTAAAAGTTAGAGGTTTTTATGAACATTTCATCATACTTTAGTTGTTAAAATACTACAAATACACTTGAGCCGCATCGTGAGAAAACCGGATCTTTGCCTATGCGAAAACAAAGGCGCAGATCAGCTTCGCGGTAACCGCGAAGCTGATCAGCGCCTTTGTTTTCGCTACTCGGATAGTACAATTCCTCTTCTACTTAAATCCGAAATTTCAAGCTTCTACCTCTTTTCTGTGCTTGTACAGGTCGGTTTGTGTCGGACCTGGTCGGAAACCCCGAAGACCGGTTTTCTTGCGTCGCGGCCCACTTAGTTTTGTTGGATTTCATCATTTGTCCAGCCTAACCATTATGTCCAACACTTACAGCATACATGTATTTTGTTGCGTACACTTTACCTGTGTACATCTGAATTTTGATATGCCAATTCATTATTTCAGAACTAGCCTGATATTAAAACCAACCTTAAAAGATGATAGATTAAAATTTATGAACATATATAATGGCTAATATGCGCCTTAATGGAATTGAAAAGGCACAGTGTGAAGTTTGAATTCTGTTACATATTTGCAATTTAATTTTACATTTTTCCTACAATGACAGGCGGTCAAAGTTTTGCAAATCAAACAAGTTTTCAATATAACAGTAAACACCACCATGTCATGGTTCTCAAATTTATTATTTTGTTACACGTCTATTGTACATCATCTCATTATAACACAGTTTCACCGTGACTTAAAACACAGTCTGTTCAAAGATAGCATTATAATGAGGTTGACCTGTAATCCTGTTAAAACATTTTTTTGTTTCATTCAACTTCTTATCATCTGATATTTCATAATCTGGGATTGTGAGCATTTGTGCTGAACTTACACTTATAAAGACAGTCATGTACTATACATGAATTTGAATAAAAGTTATTTGATTGGTTGTAAGTCATAAGTTAGTATCTCAAAAGCTCCAAAAAGTTGTAATCAAATTTATGCTTTCAATACTTCTCATAGACTTGAACTATATTCTTTTTTTTTTAAGTATTTGAACTTATACAAATTCCCAGTGAAAAATTCAAAATGATGCTGCACATTACCAAAACACGCCCGTGTAATATATAGATTTTTCTGACGTTGAAAAAATTAAACATTTTTAACAGAATTTTTTCTATATTTTTCTTATTTTTGCTCAAAACATAGATTGTGGGTACACGTTAGAACCGCCTCACCGAGGCTGTTCTAACCAGTACCCACAATCTATGTTTTGGAGCAAAAATAGGTATACCCCTGCATACCCCAGTTTTACTATATAAAAGGGGGGTTCAAATGGGTATATATTACACAGACATGTTTTCATGATGACATGTACATGTATGGGAGACAAAGGACACCACAATTAAAGGACAAACATTACAACTGTACAATACACTGAGACACATTGATAAAAAATGAAGATTTGCCAATAAAGAATTCATAATAAATCGAGAATAAAACCACAAACAGGGCTTGAAAACACTAATTTTCCCTCTCTGTTCAGACTAAAGCTACATAATTATATGCCTCTTAACACAACTTAAAATTCAGAATTTTACGTCAGTGTTTACAAATCAATAACATACAGGGTGGCATGCTCTACCAGGTACGCATTTTTTATTTCATTTTGATAAATTTCAAGCCCTGAGCAGGAGGCCAGATTAAGTGAATAACAACATAATCAAGTGATAAAGTATGTCATGTTCTCAATGGTAGCATGCCATGTACATAAATAAATTATCCTTTAAAAAAGGCTCTCCTAATGAGTATTAAACATAGACATTTATTTTCTGTGGAGATAACCACCAAACATCACTTTATCTGGTCCTTTTAATTATGAAGAAAACAAGAAGCACATTTATTATCCAAGAGACTGACCTTCTCTGAATAAGATTTCTACAATGATTGAGAGAAAAAACATAATTCTTTGTTTTCATAATAAAACATCCTTGGATTTTTCTGTGACCTTACTACCAGTATGCTAGATTTTCAACTCTTATTGTGTTAAGACATGTATACATGTGTGATAGAAAAAGATCTATTCGCAGAACTTGCATTGTATGCACAATATGTACTTCGAAGAATCTAAAATTTCAAGTGGGTTCATCAATACTTTATCCCTGTAATCCTTATTGTACAAGAAATGGAATCATTTATCCGCTACAGGACATTTGCATATACAAACAGGATAAGTGTACATTTACTATGAATGGCACAATACATGTATGTCATTATCATAACAGTTTATTTATCTAGATGAGCTTTATGGTTGAATTTTCTTCGTATCAAACAATGCTTTTGTGAAAAGTATATATGAGCCGCCTCATGGGAAAACCAACAATTTGCATATGCGAAAACAAAGACGCAGATCAGCTTCGCGGTAACCGCGAAGCTGATCAGCGCCTTTGTTTTCGCTACTCGGATAGTACAATTCCTCATCTACTTAAATCTGAAATTTCAAGCTTCTAGCTATTTTCTGTGCTTGTACAGGCCAGTTTGTGTCAGACCTGTTTGGAAATCACAATGTTGGTTTTCCCACTAGGCGGCTCATATTAAACACATTGAGCACATCAAGTATGAAGACTGAAGACTCATACACAAAATTCTGCATCACTGATTTCAAATATACTGCATCATTAGTTTTCATTTTTTAGAAATAAAAAAAAATGATTATTTATTGTCTTTATACATACCTATAACTGCCCCTATCCCGGTCCCTATTTCTCTGTCGTTGTCTCCAAATCTCATCACAGTCCCGTGAGAAGTGTCCCCTTTCCCCACACTGGTAGCATCTAAGGCTTGGATCGAACCCCTTCCTTCTTCCTCGATCCTTTGTTCTTGGTCTTGCAAAGGATACCCTGATTCTTCCATTTGATAAAAGCCTTAAAAAGACAGATGAGCTGCCACATGAGATAATCAACAATTTTGGTTTCCGACCAAGCCCAATACAAACCGGACTGTACAAGCACAGAAGAAAGCTAGAAGCTTGAAACTTTGGATAATAGCAGAAAAGGAATTGTACCATTTGTGTGGCGAAAACAAAGGTGCTGATCAGCTGTGCAGTTACTGCACAGCTGATCTGTGTCTTTGTTTTCCCATATGGAATTTTTTGTTTTTCTTATCAAATACATGTAGTAAGCAAGTAAATAAATTGGCTGATTTCATGTTTTAATTCCCATTCAACAGCTACCTTCATATGAGGATGGTATCAGTTTTAAAGTCTCATCCTTAAGAGGCCCAGGCTCAAACCTACCGCCTTCGATTTACAAGGCCAGTGGCTTAACTGCTTTGTCATAGAGGCTTCTAAGCAAGTCAGTCATTATTGATTACATTATATGAAGAAAAATGAATTTGCTATCACATGTACAATGCCAAATATAAATGATTTCCTACAAACAGAATTCCAGTTTCTTAAACAGTTTTGGTGTTTCAAGAACAAATGTATTGTAGACCTTGATCAGAAATGCTATTCACAGACTGAGCAAACTAATCTGAGTCTGCAATATTAGCCAAGATCTATATATAAGTGTCCAAAACTTAAACATTAGGCCAAAATTAAAAAATTGTTGGTTTGCTGTTTACCGACCGACCCGAATTTTTCCTGCGACCCAATTATTTTTTTTTGACTTCCAAAAAAAAAAAATAATTTTTTTTCCGACTCGCGCCGGTAAGGTCCAGTTTTTAGTCCTGACATTTTCGAAATACAATAGGTAGTTCGTGTCACTCATTTAATCGATCGGTATCAGCCAACCGCTTTCATTTGTACTGCAATTTCATTAAGCGTTTCTTAAACCGATATTAGGTAGACTGGACATCGAGAATTCTGATGTAATACACTTTAATGGACGTAAAAAAGTGTAAACCCATCTAGGACACATCTGACATGGCCGCTGAGAACGTTATAGCTAGCATATGTTTTCGATAAAAATCAACAAGATCGGCATGGACAAGAGGGCTTATCCGATCATTAAGAACACCATTAGAAGGATAGATTCATCGAGTTGCTGGTTCATCTGTTCGATTACTCAGCCGATTGTCTAGACGATGATCTGCTACCTCGGTCTGCATGGGTCAATTTTGAAAAAAACTTGCGAATGTGTCAGTTGCCTCCTCGGAGAACAGTTTCAAGTAGACCGATATGAAAAAATAAATATCCTCACACAATTCGACCCTGGTTTGAAATGTAACAATCTATATCAATGTAGAGACTTCCAATTCCAATGATGAAAACAACAATACCAATACAGATGCTGGGTTCCAGAAATAACAAAACTAGAGGACCATTGGTCCTGTAGCTCACCTGAGAGATTATCACATTGTAAGCTCATGAGATTTAAATTAATTGAGAATCGACCAATGAAAGTCTATGCATGGACACTATTGACCCCCGGGGCATGGCCAAATTTGACCCAGGGGCATGACTGGCACAATTTATAATGGGGATTACCAAACATTGCTACATACAAAATATAGAAGCTCTGGGCCTTTTGGTTTCAGAGAAGAAGATTTTTGTTAGTTTTTCCCATTGTAAGTCAATGGAGACTATCTACCCCCGGGGCGTGGCCAAATTTGACCCCAGGGGCATGGCTGGCACAATTTATGTAGAGGACCATTAGCCATTGCCACATACAAAATATCAAAGCTGTGTGCCCTGTGGTTTCAGAGAAGAAGATTTTTTAATTTTTTTCCCATAGTAAGTCTATGGAGACTATCAACCCCCGGGGCGTGGCCAAATTTGACCCCAGGGGCATGAATGGCACAATTTATGTAGAGGACCATTAGCCATTGCTACATACCAAATATCAAAGCTGTGGGCCTAGTGGTTTCAGAGAAGAAGATTTTTTTAGTTTTTCCTATTGTAGGTCTATGGAGACTATCGACCCCCGGGGCGTGGCCAAATTTGACCCCGGGGACAAGATTTGCACAATTTATGTAGAGGACCATTAGCCATTGCCACATACAAAATATCAAAGCTGTGGGCCCTGTGGTTTCAGAGAAGAAGATTTTTTTCCCATAGTAAGTCTATGGAGACTATCGACCCCCCGGGACGTGACCAAATTTGACCCCAGGGGCATGAATGGCACAATTTATGTAGAGGACCATTAGCCATTGCTACATACCAAATATCAAAGCTGTGGGCCTAGTGGTTTCAGAGAAGAAGATTTTTTTAGTTTTTCCAATTGTAAGTCTATGGAGACTATCGACCCCCGGGGCGTGACCAAATTTGACCCCAGGGGCATGGCTGGCACAATTTATGTAGAGGACCATTAGCCATTGCCACATACCAAATATCAAAGCTGTGGGCCCTGTGGTTTCAGAGAAGAAGATTATTTAATTTTTTCCCATAGTAAGTCTATGGAGACTATCGACCCCCGGGGCGTGGCCAAATTTGACCCCAGGGGCATGAATGGCACAATTTATGTAGAGGACCATTAGCCATTGCTACATACCAAATATCAAAGCTGTTGGCCTAGTGGTTTCAGAGAAGAAGATTTTTTTAGTTTTTTTCCTATTGTAGGTCTATGGAGACTATCGACCCCCGGGGGGTAGCCAAATTTGACCCCAGGGGTATGATTGGCACAATTTATGTAGAGGACCATTAGCCATTGCTACATACCAAATATCAAAGCTGTTGGCCTAGTGGTTTCAGAGAAGAAGATTTTTTTAGTTTTTTTCCTATTGTAGGTCTATGGAGACTATCGACCCCCGGGGGGTAGCCAAATTTGACCCCAGGGGCATGATTGGCACAATTTATGTAGAGGACCATTAGCCATTGCCACCTACAAAATATCAAAGCTGTGGGCCCTGTGGTTTCAGAGAAGAAGATTTTTTTCCCATAGTAAGTCCATGGAGACTATCGACCCCCCGGGGCGTGGCCAAATTTGACCCCAGGGGCATGAATGGCACAATTTATGTAGAGGACCATTATCCATTGCTACATACCAAATATCAAAGCTGTGGGCCCTGTGGTTTCAGAGAAGAAGATTTTTTAATTTTTTATCCATAGTAAGTCTATGGAGACTATCGACCCCCCAGGGCGTGGCCAAATTTGACCCCAGGGGCATGAATGGCACAATTTATGTAGAGGACCATTAGCCATTGCTACATACCAAATATCAAAGCTGTGGGCCTAGTGGTTTCAGAGAAGAAGATTTTTTTAGTTTTTCCCATTGTAAGTCTATGGGACCTATCTGTTGCCATGGAAACCACAATTTTGATACAATCTGCTCCAAAACCTAATACCATCAATCCCCCAACCCAATTATGGTTCACATTAAATTTGATCAAGATCGGCCCACTAGCTTTAAGCTTCAGAAATATTCTTCTTTGAAATTGTGGACGGACGACGACGACGGACGACGACGGACGACGGACGACGACGGACGCCGGATGCCTGCCTATCCTATAAGCTCACCTGTGAGCCTTCGGCTCAGGTGAGCTAAAAACTGTCCAAACCTTTGGATATGGAGAAAAGAAGATTGTCTGGTATGTACGAAGAGGTGGGGCAAGTGCAAAAACTGACCCATTACGGTGTAACATTGAGAATAAGGCTTATCTATAAGTCATTTGTAAACACACACCCAGCCTAGGGGATCTTGAATTTTTGACAAGCAAACTCCTGCTAAAACCTCTGAATTGCCCTTGCTATCTGTTATTTTCATTACACTGCTGTTTTTGCATAAAGTGCAAACCCCAGGTAGTTTCCCCGCACTCTGCCCTCTTTATATGCATAAAGCAAACCTCAGGTATTTCCCCCGGCTTGCGGGGGCAAAACATTCTTGTGCAAACCACAGACTATCCTCTCTTAAAAAAAAAAAAAAAAAATGATTGACCGACCCAGTGTTTTGAAAGGAAAAAAAAAAAAGACCTACCGACCGACCAGCATAAAAAATTCTGGGTAGGTAAACAGCAAACCAACAATTTTTTAAGGTTGGCCTTAACTCATTTAAGCCTGGCGTCCCTTTTATGGGACATAGGCAAACAGAATAGCCCCAGATGTGACGCCGCAGAACGCGGCGTCCCATCTGGGGCTATTCCTGTTTGCTTGGAGGAATTTCATCAAAAAATGAGATAAAAATTAAAAATCGCTCCTAATATCCCTAAAAATGAAAGTGGACTCACCCAATTGATAATGATGGGAAAATCCATTCGTCAAATATGGGTTAATAAAAATAAAATCTAAAATGTTCATACTTTCCATCTAACTCTCTGATCGCTGCCTCCGCATCATCCTTATATTTATACACCACAAACGCAAAGCAAGGAGGATTTCTTGCCACCCAGACTTCAATCAGTGGCCCGTATCTCTCAAAGTGTTTCTCAATCTCCTTCTTTGAGGGGTCCAACCCAATATCTGCAACATGTACCCTGTAGCCGTCTGGACTCAAACTTCGGCTCCTACTTCTACTGCCACTTGGGCTTCTGTATCGACGACTACGACTCCTGGAGCGGGACCGAGACCGTGATCTTGATCTACCCATTGTTTCTATAAAATCAAGAAGTCTTCTATTTTATTTTTGCACTGAACATTCTTTTAACTATGTTGATTGCTGAAAGCATTGGTAAAATATGTGTCAATTGCTGTGATATGAGAATAAATGATATCAAAGCGCTATCTTGTATACAGAATGTTTATCATATTGCGCTTGCATTTGCATTGAGAAACAAACATGCACAGGCTTATCTTTAGAATTTGGTTCCTGTTTTTTCATTCTTCTGTGATTGGTATTGGAAGCAATTCACAACAGTAGTCAATCACAAATCGGATAAGAAAAGCTCCTAGATGTTGGGGGTTTTCTACTTTAAATTTCATTCTCACGGACCGATTATGTCACAGAATGGTGATTAACATCTCAAAAATCTACATAAAACACCAACGCCTGGGTGCGCATAGTCTGAGAAGTATGAAGAAAAAGGTTCAGGAAGAGCACTTGCATAAATCACCGAAATGACAGCCTGGTAGCATTGTCCACCTTTTGCACCAGAAGATGTGCAACAAGTAGTTTCGGCGGCGAGTCATTTCCCCCTAGAGTCGTTGATCAAGAGGAGCATACTGGTGAAAGAAATGTGCACTAACTAGCCTGCTTCTGGGAGTTGGCTTGGATGACTTTAGCTATTTGCCCATGTTTATTTTGAAAGCACCAACTCCAAACAAGGGATATAGTCATTGATAATTTTTTTAAAATTCCACCACAACCTCTTTATAACAATATTGTTGGGGTCCAAGCCAATTTCAACAAGTACAAGTAGATCTATTTATTAATTTATAAATATCATGTATTATACAAAAATCTCATTTTCTGCTTCTTTTATGGAAGCAGAACATGAGATTTATGTACAAAGTTTCATATGGAAGTTAGATAATTTGAAACGCACGGGACTGCATAAAATCTTTCGAATGATCGAGAGTTCGAACTTTCGAGAATCACAAAACAATCTGATATGTTCGGTCATTTTCATTCAGACATTCAGACTTGGCAGCTTCAATTCAGCATTTTGGCGTATAAATAAAAGGCTGAGGAATGTTCAAGTTAAAGTCAATAGTTTTCCATTAATTTCAATCAAAACGTGGTAATTGTTGCAATCGATCTCAATTAAAGACATCATTTACTCAAGTATGGATCATCATCTATTAGAGAGACCGTTAATCCGATGTCTGTTACTTACCTGAAGCAAGTATACATGTGAAATTATTTGAGTGTGTAATAATTTATCTCGCTCTACAAAGAAATCAAGTTCATTGTGCGTGATCTTGATTGGCAGTTTGCAGCTTCGAATTTCAATGGGTATTTTAATAGGAATTTCTTTGATCAGGACCGGCAAAATTGTTCGAAAAATTGAATTTTTCGAAAAATCTGTAATAATTTAACAATAAACAACAGCGAAAATTTTCAGGACTGTCAGATGTCTTAAAAAAATCCGGTAGTTTCGAAAAATCGGGATTCAAATTATCCAAATTGGACTGTATAAACATTATTTTGGATCCGAGATGATATTCATTTAAAAATGAAGAAATAATTTTACTTTACGGTGAATTATCGTGATTAATGCGGTATGTTCACTACGTTGGAGGGCAGCATGCGATGTATTAATTCACGACGGCGCAGCCAGTGTGGATTAAATGTCGCATCTGCCCGACAACATCACACGTTAATCAAAGATAATTCACCATGAAGTAAAATTATTTCGATTCTAACACGACTTATAAATGCTTACATTTCAAAATGTTTTCCAGTGGACTCCTTTACGGCGGACATGAATGTTTATGTGCGACGCAACAAAAACGCCACCTTACATGCGTAATTTTGTTTACAGTGAATTATTGTTTATTTGCAGATGGTGACGTTTCCATTAGGTTCAATGGGAAAGACGATAACGTCATGTTAGAATTGCATTACGGAAACATCACCGTTTGCTCAAAGAATTCTACAATTCAGCCTTAGTACTTTGATTGTATTTCTGTATTTTTACTACACTGGGTGTCCATAAAATCATATATTTTGAGTATCTGTTATGATCAACTCATCAATTTGATTATATAACAGATACCCACAATGCATAATTTTATGGATTAATATTAAAAATAAAAAATTTCATACCTACCCCAGATTTCTCCCATTTTTTACTATATGTAAGGTGCAAATCTGGGGTTGCTTTCATATGGAGATGTTTCCATGATGGAAAATAATTTTGCCAATATGATGTTTCATCAGCAAACTTTTCTGATGTTACAACATACAACTGACTTATGCATTTTTTACTTATCTATTTATTATTATTTATTCATTATTGTTTTTTTTTTTTTTTTTGCATTAGGCATGAAGGGATGACGTCATACAAGTAATTTTGCTCGGTGGAGGTAAATTACTCAATGTTTATCGTTATGACCTTACAAAATTTGGCGCACAAAATATGGAATAAAAATGAATATTTTCACCAAAACATTGCATATTCTTTTAGATTAATGCATAAGATTTATTCCAAGGTAATAAATTTGTAATAGTTTGGACATAGATCTATTATGATTTTGTTAGCGACTAAAAATAGTAACCATTTAGATAATGACTGATGACCAAGTTGCCACCTCTACCAAATGAGGAAAATAGCGGGAAAGGTGACCGATATTGATTTCTTATCACAGAAGAGTCCCTAGCCGACCTGCCCTATTTCAGCTAAAACTAAAGTCTAAACTTGATGGTCACCCTTTCGGGTCTTTGTTTCAGCTGTTCAGTGACCAATCTTAGATCTACATGTTTTGGCCACAGAAAACGCGTATGTGGGCAAAAGCTGCTGGTCTATAAAAATACTCATTGCTGTCTGGAGAAAGTAAATGCATTATTTTACAAAATATCATTCGATTAATTCGAGAACAAGCGAAAAATTTTGGATTATCGACCTCGGATATTACTTCTTTCCACGGGGCGTGTTTGGTATAACTTGTTCAATAATTTCGCATGTTCTGGGCGGCTTAAGGTGGCTGAATTCGGGTCGTTTCGACCCCCAGAGGTCGTCTCTGCCGGAACGGGTCAACTCGGCCTGTTACCAACTCGGCCCCTGAGTCAACTCGATCTCGGGTCAACTCGCGCGGGCCAACTAGGCCTGTTTATGTTTTATATTGTTTGATCACCGGTCCCGATAGCGTAATGGTTAGAGCGTTCGCTTCGGAAGCGGGAGGCGCGGGTTCTAATCCGGGCCGCGTCATACCAAAGACGTTAAAAATGGTACCAGTGGCTACCTTGCTTGGCGCTCGGCATTAATAAGGCAAGCACTGGCTTCTCTACTCTCAAAAAGATAACTTCAATGATGGGAGCTCCATGTAATACTCTGTTTATGAGGTGTTTGGAGTACTTGGCAGATTCAGATTCAGATAAGGAAATGTTTGGAATTGTGTCGGTATATCTGAATTGTTCACTGGTGACACGCCAAATGACATTATTTCACCAGGGGGTTCGGATGGGGGAGAAATTAGTCCCTTGAACGCACGAGTGAAGCGAACTTGGACACACAGTCATCAGACATTTCAGCAGAGGAGACAAGTGAATCAGGGAGGTCATTCCAGTCCCTGATAGTCTGTGGAAAGAAATTACTTTTGTACGCTTCTTTGCTAGCTGAAGGTATCTGAAAAGCCAAAGAGTGTTGATTTCTACAACGCCTATTCTTTGGGATAAGGTCATCTGTGGGTATTCTGGCTTTACCCTTTAGACCCTTGTATAGCAATATAAGTCTACTATCCTTCCTCCTTTTCTTAAGAGATTCCCATTTCAGTTGACCTAAAATTCCAGTCATGCTCCCAGTTTCAAAAACATAATTTCCCGTCACAAACCTTGCCGCACAATTTTGGACCTTTTCCAGTTCTTCCTGGAGGCCATGAGTGTGAGGGTCCCAAACTGAGCTTCCATATTCCAAGACCGGCCGCACCAGTCCTTTATAAGCTGCTTCTTTCACATCTGGGGGACAAGAATACAAATTTCTCCTCAAGAATCCGAGAGTTCTGTTAGCCTTTGTACAAACATTGGAAATATGAGCATTCCATTTCAAACCATTGGTGATAGTTACACCCAGGTATTTTATGCTTTCAACGTTTTCCAGTAAAGTGCCCACTGCATGAAAAAACGCGTTTAATTTGCCATAATATCCGCACAAAACGTAATTAAATTTCAAATTTAATTGATTTTTTTGTGAGTTTACGTTGGAATCATATTTCAAATATACTTCTCGTTTACTTTAAGTTTAATGCAGCGTAAACTGTTACAGTTTCCTGCGTTTATGTGCAAATTATACTCAAACAAAACGTAAAATCTAAAGAAAGTAAACGTAAATTATATGCCTGGTAAACGTGGAGTTGTGTCAGCTTAAATTCATACAAAACTTGGAGTTTAATTTGACGTAAACTTGACTTAAATTTGACAATAATACATGCAGAATCGTAATTGGCGAATAATGTTTTATGCAACATAGACAGAAAAATAAATTGTTTAATCAAAAGAAGGAAAAGGAGAAATGAAAAAAAAAAAAAAAAAAAAAAAAAAAAAAAAAAAAAAAAAAAAAAAAAAAACAGTGGGATTCGAACCCACCGCTTTTGCAGATTTCCTTTTTACGCGCTACCCTGTACCACCCTGCATCCCCAGTCTTCCCAGACACAGGTTCCAAGTCCGTTTTCGCACCGGCCTAAGCAAGGAATCATACCAGCGGATCTTCGACTGAAAGAAACAAGACATGTAGGTGATTGGAGGGTGAGATACAACACATTAAACATTATACTAGCACATTCCGCCATATAAACAGTTGGTAGAAGATCTGAAATTTAAGATAATAAGCTTATTCTTGTTAGGGTCGAAGTTTGATGAAATTTACGAAGATCAAAAACTCCAAGTTTTATAACATTTAATTTTTCACTGCAAACATGAAATTTTCAAGCCGTTTACTTTGAGTTTAAGAGGTACAACAACTTCACATTTTGTTCATATTTTAAATTTGAATTTTATTTAACAAACGAATTGTTGGACAAATAATTGTGCATTATATTCTTATATATCAGGAATATACTTTAAAGTTAAGTGTCCCAAAAATTTCACATTTTCTTTTTCTTAAATCTTAATTAAATCTTAGACATCAAATTATTTCTAATTTAATGCATGCTTATACGCAGGTAAACGCGGAATAGAAAGCATAACAAAATGTCTGAACAACGTCAAGTTTTGTGTCACCTAAAATTTGAATTAAATCTAAAACTCCGAGTTGTATGGAATTTTACGAAAATGTAAACTTACTTAAACGCGTTTTTTCATGCAGTGGCCCTCAAGGGTGTAGTTAGCCTGTATCTTACTAGACCGTTTATTTGTAAGCTGCATCATGTTGCATTTGACGGGTTGAAATCTCATTCCCCATTTTCTAGCCCAACTGCCTAAGCGATCAATGTCTCTTTGACAAAATCACTCTTGGAATACAGGAAGAGCGTTTTAGATGTACTTTGCACTGACTGTGATTACATTATCTAGACAACATTCCTCTTATTGGGGTTGAACAAACGAAATACTACATCCACGGCTGTGTACTTGAAAGATATTCAGCAAAATATCTTGGGGTCACTGTCTCAGAAGACCTCAGCTGGTCAAACCACATTAACAATATCAATAAAAAGCAAATCAGGCGCTTGGCTTCATTAAACGTAAAATCCGGGTCCATTATAAGGACATGAAGTCCACAGCATATAAGACACTTGTCCGCACACAGCTATACCTCTTCATACTGACCAAGACATTGATAAACTTGAAAATGTGCAAGATCGGGCTGTTAGATGGGTAATGCGAGACTACATTTATTGTGACTGCAATGCTACTGGATCTCAACTAGCGCACCCTCGAACAACAACGCATAGATAGTCGATTTGTCCTCCTAGGCCTATACAATAAAAATAAAACTGAGATCATTTAAGAGCAGTGAACATGTTAATGAGAAAGGGGATGGGCTATACCGCGGTTTTGGCTACATAAGCTTCTTCAGTGACCCTATAGCTAGTTTTGCAACATGGAGCCAAAGAGAATTACTGTAATTTTGCATCTTCCAACAGGGTTGTCAATACAAAGACTAGTTTAATCCAAATATATTAATCGTTGGTTAGAAAATTGAATCTTAACCGATAATAATTTTCTGACTTCTCAGAATTCCCTCGCTGATCTCAAAGCACCAAAAGGAAAACATAATCTGCACTATGGATGACGTACGGGGAGACTTTTTAGGACCGCCACATGGCACAACACAAGCTGCAGTAAAAGCAAATAAAAATAAAACAGAGGCCCTTTAAGAGCTGTGAACATATTAATGAGAAGAAAGGTGATGTGCCATACCGCAGTTTCGGCTACATAAGCCTCTTCGGTGGCCATATAGATTTGACAACATGGAGCCAAAGAGAATTACTGTAATTTTCGGCAGATCACAGCTATAAGAGACTATTACAAGTTCACATTCATCGCGCGAACAATCATACACTGGAATGCCCCACCACCACATATCCGCGTACTTCCTACTCTGGCACAGTTTAGTACAGCTGTCTGCCAGATAGCCCACAAAACTTCTTAAATACCAGAATCTGTTTATACTTACAATCTTGACCGCGCTGTACAAAGTCTTGTCACTACGTTTCCTTGCTTTTATTTCAACTAATCCCCCTTCTGCTCTTTGGTATACCAGAACAACATCTGAAGTCCTCTTCGTCTTCGGAGGTTAAGATGTAAAGGAAAATAGATATAGGTATCGCACAGAGCAGTAAATAAAAATTAAAACTGAGATCCTTTAAGAGCAGTGAACACATTAATGAGAAAGGGGATGGGCCATACCGCGGTTTCGACTATTAAAGTCTCGTCAGTGACCCTTTAGATTTGGCAACATGGAGCCAAAGAGGATTACTGAAATTTTGCAACTTTCAACAGGGTAGTCGATTCAAAGACTAGTAATATCCAAGTTGGCTTCTTTAAAAAGAATCCAATAGAAAGGTCTGCTACTTGTTGATAGAAGTGGTTCACCAGTAAACATTTGAGAGATATCAGAGGAGACAAGCAAGGCTTACAGTATTCTTCATAGAGCTGCAGTTTATCCATATTCTTAACAACGATTTTTTCTTCAAGAAAAATCTTCATGCACGTATGTCTGAAAGATAAAGTTCTGCAAAGCAGCAAAGTATTAAAAGGGTATACTGAAAACTCTAGGAGGAGATGATTTCACAAAGTAGGCACTATATCCCATTATTCAATATGTAAAGTGAACGGAAATCGGCTAAGTTTAAAACATTGTAAAATTGTTCAAAATAATTTTTATCAGGAAAAATATTCATACTTATCTGCAATATGGCTGAAAGCTAACTACAAAGTATTAAAAGGATATACTAAAAAGTCTAGGAGGAGTTGATTTCACAAAGTAGGCAAGATATGACATAGTTCAATATGTAAAGTGAACGAAAATTGGCCATGTTCAAAACGCTGTAAAATTGTTAATTTTTTTTTTCACAAAGAAAAATCTTCATGCACATCTTCAATATGTCTGAAAGATAAATACAAAATATTTAAAGGATATACATGTACTGTAAACTGTAAGAAGAGTTGATTTCACCAAGTAGGCACTATATGTCATTGTTCAATATGTAAAGTAAATGAAAATTGGCTAAGTTCAAGACGCTGTAAAATTATTAAACTTATTTTTTTTTTACCAAGAAAAATCTTCATGCACATCTTCAATATGTCTGAAAGATAACTGCAAGATATATTAAACGGATATACTGAAAACTCTAGGAGGAGTTTTCACAAAGTATGCACTGTTTGTACAGAATTGCAAACACATTACATAAACTATAGATTTTTCTTAAGTTGTTAAAAAAATGAAAATTTTCAGTAGAAAATTTTTGCTATTTTACTTATTTTTGCTCAAAACATAGATTGTCGGTACACGTTAGAACCGCCTCGCCGAGGCGGTTCTAACGAGTTCTATGTTTTGGAGCAAAAATATAAAAAAAAAATAGATAAACCCCTGCATACCCCAGTTTCACTATATAAAACTGTTGTATAAGGGGGTATTCATTGCACGGACATGTTTTCCTGATTAGCTAACATTAAGAATTACAAAGTGGCACAACTCTTGCAGTACTGATCCTTCAGCCTCTATTTTCCTACCAACCTCAGTTTTTGTTGCATTTACTAGAATTAACTCAGGAAATTATCAGTTGCTTTTTATAAATCGAGAATAAATAAGCAATTCCACATTGCGGCCATAGCGGAAAAAATGACATTGGACTTTACCATCAGAAAAACATGTCCGTGTAACGAATACCCCACGAATCCCACTTTTGCAAAGCAAAACTGGGGTATGCAGGAGTATACTTTTTTTCTTATTGTTTTGCTCAAAAACATAGATTGCGGGTAATCGTTAGAAACGCCTCGCCGAGGCGGTTCCAACATGTACCCACAATCTATGTTTTGAGCAAAAATAAAACAAAAATATGAAAAACTTTCTACTGAAAATTTTCAACTTTTACAACTTCAGAAAAATCTGTACGTTACATGGGCATGTTTTCGTAATGCCTATTTTGACCAGTTCAGTTACAGTCACAATTCGCGCATGGGCGTGTCACTGCGATAGATACAAGACTCAGCAAGCAAACAAATATGTCCTTTTTTGTGTTTTATACCGTATTACCTCCTCACTTCGATAACATGCATGTGGATTGCATCTTAAAGGCGCATATATAAAACAAAAAAATGAGAGTTGATTATGTTATTACAAGAGTTTAAATACAAGAATTAATTTGAGCAGATTACAAAAAGAGACTTGTAACTGTCGTTGTTTCAAAAACACTACGAATCTATCAGAAATGTATACAGGGTCGGTGGTGCGGCTTGTTGGTGAACTGTCTTATCTCCGTTGTTTACATGAAATGTTTTGCTGCGTATTGGATTCTGTACAGTGAATTTGGACTGGTTTCTCGTATCGGATCTTTTTTCGACGTCAGCGATGGACAATTGAGATAACATAAATAGAACCAGCCCAAATTTTACTGCATTCAAACTAAACACAATGGAAAGGTCTGAGGACCTTTCCAACAAATGGGACCAAATATATTAAACGTGGGTAAGAAAATGAATGTTAACCGATAATAAATTTCTGATTTCTCAGAATATCCTCGCTGATCTCAAAGGACTGAAAAGAAAATATAACCTGCACTATAGCCTGTCAATAGCAATTGACATCATTACACCTTTTAAAACAAGAACAGGTACGCCTTAATTTGGACGAGCTTTTGGTTTCCTGTTCTATACATCGCTATATGAACAAATGGAATTCTTGGGTAGGTATGATGCATTTCTTCACCGGAATGGACCGGAATGGGCATAATAGGATTCAATAATATATGTTAAAATCTTAACACTGAATTCATTGCTCATAATACATAGATAATCAGAGATTGATTTACAGCAAGACATTGGGTTATAATAAATGGAAATTGGTACATGTACGTAGTAGATTGGCACTGTGACAGTAGCCAAAAGCATGCTAAATGCATAGGTACATATCCGCGTATATATTCCTGGTCCCTCTATTCTTACTTTACATGTATCTGTGCAAGGCTGTTTCCAACCATACGAAACATAAGTTTGCGGTAGTAGACTACATAACTGTCGGACTAAACAGCTTCTGTGTATATTCTAGACATTTCTGCATTCAAAAAAGAATCGAAAAATACATAAGGACACATCCATTCCGCTAGCCCTGTTCTTTCTGAATTTCTCAATTTCCTGATCATTGCCTACTTTTACCAGTTCCATTCCGGTAATTAGGCCTATTCCGCCATAAGGAACGCACCGGATCAGATACACTGCATCTGTATCCTGTATTATTGCAAACTGATGAATCGGCAGGACAGCCTCTAGACGGCCGATCCTGGTAGAAGCATCATTGTCATTTGTTGGAAACAGGGTCTATTCTTTTATATGTATACTGGGATGTGACAGTCATTTGATAGCCTGAGCCATGCCAACCTATGGAGCACTGATCATTGTATCGTTAAATACCGTCAGTGTCTGCAGATGTTTACACGTCAAAATCTCAGCAAACATCGTACAGTGCAGTAATAGCCTGACAATGTCAGTCGGTATTACTATCTCAAAATTTCCACACGAAGATCAGAAACGTCTTTTAACAAGCTTCTGGTATCCTACTCAAGACATTGCTATGAACCAACTGAGTGGTTTGGTTTCAAATCTTAAAATCTAATATACACCCAGCGGGCACATGACGTCAGAATGACGTCATATCAACGTCGATGCGATGTCATGACGTTGCATCGACGTCGATCTGACGTCATTCTGACGTCATATGCCTGCTGGGCAACTTTGCCGTATGAGCATTTAGGTCAATTAAGTTTGAGTGTAAATAGGTAACATTTTATTCTATATATTTTAGAACTGTAACAGTGTCCCAGAAGCCAGGTGTTCTTAAAATCTACTCAGCATTTATCTTAAAAGATAATTATGTCACCTCTTCTAATAAACACATTGTAATTGTTTGGTTAAAGCACATTTTTTTTATTTCAAAATACATTGCACAGCACATACAATGCATATTAAGAAAACGCATGAATTTTATCAATTTTAGCAGATACTTGTAATCAGCAGACTTTTCTTCATTTTCGCATGTAACTATGATAAAGAAGATTGTTCAAGCTCAATTGAATGTACAGCTGTAGAAAATATAGAAGTTTGACAGATAATGAGCTTTTCCTAAATCTTATTCAGCAAAGTGGAAAACAATAGAATCTGCTATGGAAAAAATGCAGACAGTGCACCTTTAAGCCTGATATCGATCACATATCCTACATTTTATTGCACAAATAAGTATAGCCTAGCCACTAGGCGTTAAAATGACAAATCTATAATGGTAAAATCTTTTATATAAAATGAACATCATTTGGACATAATATAAGTATACTCCTCTGTCTCGATTTGTGATAAATCTAGACGAGATATGTTCATCAGAAAATATCTGGTGCTCTAAGTCTTTCAAGAAAAGACAATTTAAACTTACAAAAAAGGAAAGAAAACTTATTTATCAGACTAGGTAGCTAGTCTGACATAAGTATAATGTTACACGCCGTTTACACAAGAAAAATAGTAATTGAGTTTTATAAACCAGGTATGTACTTTTAAATGTCCTCATTAAAATAGAGGATATTCTATTTAAAATTACGCATATTTGCCAGCCTTTCATCTGCCGCCTTTTATTATGTTGCTTGTTTCTTACTTTTTATTCTAAATAATTTATGTATACTTGGTATTTTCCCCTTTAAAAATGAAAATATGTTTGTTATTACTGCGTAATACATATATATCATATGACCCAGCGTCATTTTGCATACGCGAAAACAAGGGCGCAGATCAAGCTGATATTAAAGCGCCTTTGTTTTAGCTTCGCGGATAACACAACCCCTCTTCCACTTAAAACTAAAATTCAAGCCTTTGACCTATTTTTGTGAATATAAAGCATAGTTTGTGTCAGACCTGGTCGGAAACCTAGATTTTTTGCTTTTTCGCGTGAAGGCTCATATTAACTTTCATGATCATTAATTTTATAACAGCTATTATGACTGTCAAAATGATAAGTTTCAGAAAAAATATATTTTCCGATTGATTCCTACGTTTTACTAAAACCTCTCATTGCATACGTGGTGTTAACTTACTTATTAGGAATACATAATCTATAACCCATAGATTTAAATTTTAGTATTTCGACAGCCTCTGTTGAAGATAATTTAAATCTACAGCATATCAACTGTGCGCGTTTGCAAAATACCTTCTGTTTCCATTTCAGATTTAAAATGTGGGTCTATTTAACAACCCTTGCAGTGTGCATTTGTCTGTGGAAAATAGTCGTCAAACTCAGGAAATATGCAGCAATATGCAAATCCTTCTCCAAGTTCCCTGTACCTCTAGATCACCACTGGTTCTTCGGCATAGCACGTGTGGTCATCGACGTAGATACATATATTCAGGCCATACAGAAAACTGTCGATAAATTTCAACCCAAAGTAATATCAACATGGCTGACATGGCTTTATCCAGCCCTGAACTTAGTTCACCCTGATCCAATACGAACGGTCTTGAAAGCTAACCACACACGCGTTCCAAAGGCTCGCGAAATTCAGTTCTTTCTTCCATGGCTTGGAGAAAGTTTGTTCATCAGTGAAGGGAAGAAATGGGAGCACATCCGACACCTTCTGACACCGGCTTTCCATTTTGATGTCCTCAAGCCGTATGTAAAAGTCTACAATGATGTTGCCAAACTGTTTGCACAGAAGATCAAACTCGTGTCACGTGATACTCGAAGCATTGACATTGTCCCCATGGTCAGTCGAGCAACGCTTGATACTATTTTACGCTCTGCGTTTTCCTACGTTGACGAGCAAATACAGAGCGCGGAGAAAATCCAACATCCATTCTTTGTTAACACCGAAAAGGTTAAAAACATAATTGTGAGACGCTGGATCAACCCACTGGTGCATAATGACTTTATTTTTAGCATGACGAAAGATAGCAAAGAAATGAAACAATGTTGTGATTACCTGCATAATTTCTCGTCAAACCTGATAAAATTGAGACGACAATCTTTGGCTGATGATCCCTCGCAACTGAACAAGCGGCATCTCGACTTCTTGGATATTCTTCTTACAGCTAAAGATGATAATGGGATAGGGTTATCTGACACACAAATCCGGTCTGAAGTTGACACTTTTGTCTTTGCTGGACATGATACTACTGCTAGTGCTATTATGTGGACATTGTATGCGCTAGCCAAATATCCTGACATGCAGTCGGAAAGCAGAAAGGAGGTAAACGAAATTCTCAGCAGAAAGGAACATTTTGAATACGACGATCTAGCTGACTTAAAATTCACCACGCGATTCATTAAAGAATCCATGCGCATGTTATCACCAGTTAGTGGTACTGGCAAGCGGCTAGCAAAGCCAATGATAATAGAAGGTGTTGAATTTCCAGCTGGTACTATGATAGAAATCAACGCTGATTGTCTACACCATAACCCAGCTGTATGGGAAAACCACAATGAGTTCGATCCAGATCGTTTCCTACCGGAGAAGATTGCGGAAAAAGATCCATTTGCCTTCATACCGTTTTCCGCTGGACAAAGAAATTGTATTGGCCAAAACTTTGCTATGAATGAGATAAAGGTGTTTATATCACAGGTGGTGAGAAGATTTGAGATCAGTCTGGACGAAGACAAGCCAGCTGTGCCTCAAAGAGGTCTGGTAACAACGTCAAAGTCTGGAATTTACCTGCACTTCCAGGAACTATGAGGAATGTGATTTAGGAGTGTGCATTGATGACTATTTACAAAAGTGTTGGCAACTCCATATTCTTGATATACAGAATGGCACACATTTCAGAATAAAAAAGGTGCCACAAAAGCACTGAATCTACGATACTTCGTACCGGGCAAGGCCAATCTATGCAGCCAACATGACGCCTTAACCCAATGTTTTATGTTTATGGAAAAATATGAAAACCACATTAACAATTACAACCATTATATACCAGTCATTTGTAACCCCGGTCCCTACTACTGGGAAGGGTGGGTATAGCCGGGCTTTTAGTAGTGCATTACTTGTTCATATCAATCAAAATTTTCTGAGCGTTTTCATTGATTGTGCGATTAAGATAAATCGCTAGTGGCTTTTGCACGCATAAAAGTCAATAACTAGTACTTTTTTGTTTTTCTTGAAATGCTTTTCTGTCATTCGCTGAACCAAATTTTCATACTTTATTGGCAATATTTTAAATTCTATATTGAGCCCGTGCATGTGCATGTCATATATACTAAAACTTACTTTAAGTCTATCAGTTTTGTTGTTTTATCATTTTTATGTATTCACAGTAAACACATGGTGTCTTTGCACGCAAGGACAATGACAAGATAAATGCCTACCACCAAAGTTAACTTGACCCATTGTATGCATGTTACACATAAGGCCTTCTGAAATATAGTTTATATTGACAACATTCTATAATTGTAGTTACCATATAATAAATTGTAAAATACTTGGCAGTTTTTTTTTTTTTTTCAAATTCATGGACATTAGTCAGTCTTTACTAAATCTGGCATACTGCAGTATACTGCATAGAGGGAAGATAACATTTAGTAAGTTTAATTGTATAAAGGAAAGTTTAATTCTATTTACATCTGTTTCGACTGACTTGAAATTTCCATTTTTGAGTTCCTACATAAAATTGTTTTATCGCCACATGTTACAACATTGTTTTTGTTTCAAGTTAGATCCTTGTTCCTGAGGACCCTATTTTTATATTAATTATGCTAATCATCAGGAAAACATGTCCGTGCAATGAATACCCCCTCAAACCCCACTTTTATATAGTAAAACTGGGGTATGCAGGGGTATACCTATTTTTTCTTATTTTTGCTTCAAAACATAGATTGTGGGTACTCGTTAGAACCGCCTCGGCGACGAAAATTTTCAATTTTTAAAGCTCAAGAAATCTTTGTTTATTGCATGATTAAGTTTTCGTAATGAATACATGTAACAAGTGTAACAAGTGGTAAATCAGCCAGGAGGCATTGTTCTCCTATATCTCTATGATACTGACGATAAAGTTGCTGGAAGCGATATGTTGCTCTGTAGGTCGGTTAGCGTTTTAACAATAACCGGGGTAAACTGCCACAATATTTGAGATTTTCCGTCAGAAATAATGTAGAACCTATATAATAAATATGAGACAATTCTGAATGTAAGCATCAAATATTTGATACATGTATATTAAATATCTTATAAGTTATCTCATAAGATATTTTTATACAAATAAGATATTTCAAACAAATAAGATATCTCGGTTCCCCAATGAATACTGAACGACTTTATATATGTTTCCAGTGAAATAGACTAGCAACAAATTGCATTTGATGCAACTTTAAATTGTGTCCTATTTCGCGAAAATCCGAAAATCTCCGACAAACCACTTGCTACACCGAGAGGACCAATGGACGATAAAGCTGCTGGACGTATACTGAAACTGCTGATATATTGTTCTGTAGGCCAGGTGGCACTAGTAGCCATAACTGCTACTACGCTTGGGGTTTTTGTCAGAAATCATGTAAGAATTTCTTACTTTTTCGGTTATCGTAGTTCTTGTTTTTATACTATGTACAGTAAAGTGACTCATTGATATTATTGTGGCTATATTGAGCTCTTTGAGACCGTATTTCGTAAATATTTAAAGCCGTGCCGGACGTCCCGGTTGGATCGATCATACGCTAACGCCCTCATACCTTCAAGTTGGTAACAAAGTGTCGTTGACTTCAGCCGCCACATCAATTTGCAATAATTGCTGTACAAGCTTAACGACTAAAAATTTGGCTATCTGCTCCAGTAATTAAAATTTCTAACCTTTGTACAATATGAACATACACGAGTACCTATCATTTGAGCCGCCACATGGGAAAACCAACAATCTGCCTAGGTTTTCGCTACTCGGATAGTACAGTTCCTCTTCTACTTAAATCCGAAATTTCAAGATTCTAACTCTTTTCTGTAGTTGTGCAGGTCGGTTTGTGTTGGGCCTGGTCGGAAACCACATTGTTGGTTTTCCCACGAGGCGGCTCATTTGATAATGACCAGCAAATATAGTGTTTATGAGTGGCGGAGTTACAAGAGAAAATTCTCATATTCAGAAAGTAATTAGACAGATCACCTTACTTAGACCCAGTTATGCACCAGTCATCTGTAACCACTACTCCCCCACCTACGGGGCAGGGCGGGGATTATGGCTTTTCAGCCTTCAGTGCCATGCTATAAGCCTCACCACAGTGGCAAACTGGAGGTAAAAACTTTGCTCTTTGCCCCGCCCTTCGCAATAGAAAATCCCCCTGGGGTAAGGATCTTAATGTCAAAGTCCCGTCATTTCCCCTGCACCGAGAGGACATTCGAAAAGTAATTGCCCTGCACTTTAGCCCGGCTATCCCCCACACTTCCCCGTAGGTGGTGGGGGCAGTGGTTACAAATGACTAGTGCATTACAATGACATCTTCAGGAAGTTCATAATAATTGTATACCAAATTTGATGGTCCGACCAAAAGATGTTCGCCACTACAACTTACATTTTCCAAAATTTCAGACAAAAGAAATAGACTCCTTGAAAAGTCACCAAGGTAAAATTCATTTATTTTATGTGTGCAAACGTCATTTAGATGAGCGTTGTTTGTTATTTTTTAAAATGTTTCATAATTATGTCTATCGCAAATAATGTCTCAACATGTCATTTAAATTCAGTGTCATAACATGGTTTGGCGAACAAAAATGCTATATATAATAGTCATCTATGTTATTATGTAAAGACTCAAAGACTCAAAATTTAATCTGCATTCAATCCAAAACAAACAGAATTTTAACAGAAACATGCAACAACATGCATGTGAGTTGAAAACTGACAATTACATTACATTTGCAGTACATTTACATGTAAAGGCTTGTATGTCTGTATACATTTATGTAAATGCCTGTATGCATGTAAATATGTTGACTAAAAGGTCGGAATAAATATTAAATAAACGAATATAAAAAAAAAACGAATAGAAAATATGTATATACATGTAAACATAACAATTTGTGAAACAAGAGAGAAAGAGAAACAAACATAGATCTAGGTATGGCTTTCGAAATTGAAAAGTGCAGCTGGTCAGTCACTTAATATCAGACTAAAAAGTCCCTCTACATTTAAAGCCATCGCATGAGATTCATCAGGAAACATGTCCGTGAAATGTATACCCCCTCATACCCCACTTTTATATAGTAAAAGTGGGTATATAAAAGTGGGGTTTATAGGGGTATACCTATTTTTCTTATTTTTGCTCCAAAACATAGATTGTGGGTACTCGTTAGAACCACCTCGCCGAGGCGGTTCTAACGTGAACCCACAATCTATGTTTTGAGCAAAAATAAGAAAAATATCAAAAATTTTCAGCTGCAAATTTTCAATTTTAAAGCTAAAAAAATCTTTGTATATTGCATGGGTAAGTTTTCGTAATGTATTATTAAAATGTGATTATTGTAGAGTTGTTAAAAACTGATACGGCTCAACTAAGGACAGAGCAAGATGCATTGAATGGATCTCCGCATAAGATAGGACAGAATGATCGTGGGTCTCAAATGGCAACAAACCAATCTCAGTTTCGAGAACTCATCGAACGCATAGGTACGCTAGAATCGGATATGGAAACAAACACAGCAGCTATTCAAGCGAATTCAGAAAGACTTACCCGAATAGAGAGTACCATAGCTGTAGATTTGTCGGCAAAAACTAATACAAGTGATGGAGGTGGTTTATCTAATGGTACTTTTGTTGCCTTCGATACATTTGATGACGCTACCAGGTCTATTCAAGTCAAGATCTATGAACAGGATGTGAAGATCAATGAACTTTCCCTAAATTGTACGTCTAGATTTAGAAGTCTAGAGACGGATAGGATGGCAAACCAAAATGTTATTGATCAACTAACGAACGACGTTTCAGAGCTGAAGGATGCGGTAAGTCAGCGCGTATCGGTCGACATGCAACATAACAATAGTTTGACTATCAGTTCGCAAACACTAGGCAGCCTAGAAGTGGACATTGACCGTCACGAGTCAAAACTTGCTGAACTGGACGCAATATTTGTAATGGCGCTTCCTAATATAGACTCGGAACTACAGAAGATAAAGTCAGACCAACTTAACAACAGAGATATAATCACAAATAACACACTAAACATTTTGCAGCTTCAGGCGGTTTCAGAGAGACAAAGTTCCAGTGAAGACCTTGATTTAAGGCTTATTAAGTTAGAATCAGACATGAACACAACACACGATGCCATTGAAGATATCAGTTTCAAAATAAGGGAGCTAGAAGCAAACATGACAACCGAGCTGGCATTTTCGAAGAATCAAAGTATACGGATCAACGAACTTGAAGCAAATCTAATAATGGTAGAAGACATTGCTAAAGACTACAATGATACGGCAGCGAGATTAAAGGTGAATATGGTATTGAAGTTCATAAACTTGCCTCTGATAATGTTTTTTTCGCAGAAAACATTTGTATAGAAGACGATTAGAAAGTTATTTTCATGTCAAAATCTTGATCTTAGTTTGTCCAGTAAAAATTTTGAAAATCAGTGAGCGGATAAAAATGAATTTTGAATAAGGATTTGCAAGGGAGATACCAATGAGCGTCTTCTTCAAAACCATACGTCCGCTTTAGATGAACAATATTAAACAATATTAAAATATTTGCGAAAAAAACATTATCAGACTCTAGGAAACACACTTTCCTAGAATTAACAATACAATTTGATTACGTACATGTGTCTATGAAATGGGTGTAGGATGAATTAAATTAAAGTCTCGCTTCGATTCTTGACAATTTAAGAACAAATGGAATAAGTGATGGTATAATTTTTGTGAGTTGCTAACACACCGTGTAACAATATGATGTTAACGGCTGAATCCATTACGAAAACATGTCCATGCAACATTCAGAGATTTTTTGAGCTTTAAAAATTGAAAATTTTCTGCCGAAAAATTTTGATATTTTTCTTATTTTTGCTCAAAACATAGATTGTGGTACACGTTAGAACTGCCTCGGCGAGGCGGTTCTAACGAGTACCCACAATCTATGTTTTGGAGCAAAAATAAGAAAAATAGGTTTACCCCTGCATTCCCCAGCTTTCCTATATAAAAATGGGGTTCAAGGAGTATACATTACACGGATATGTTTTCCTGATGAATTTGACGTATTATTTGATGCATCTTCAAAAATCATAGGTGTATTAACATCCTATAGGTGATTTTGTAGATAATAGTCATATTTTTTTTCCAATATTTAAGCTTTTTATATGATATATTCAAGAATTAACGAATTAAATGATTTATATATTAGGCAGTATTCAATTTTATACAATTCTAATATACAGATCCTTGAAGACAATCGGTTGGCAGACCAAACTATGGATACAAATCAGGAGGGAAGGATTATAGCACTTGAGAATAACATGGATGCCAATGAGCGTATTCTTCTAAACCATGCGTCCGCTTTCGAAGAAATAAAAAGTAAGATTAAGATCAGGGAAAACAAAGATTCCAAGAGGCAAACATAATTATCATACAATCTAGAGATGAAATCACAGGTCGACACAACTGAACTATAAATATTTACAACTTTCATCAAACTGAGACTTAAGAATTTGGAAATTAAAATTTCAAAATGCAACGCCAATGCACCCTTCCCCTGAATTAGGAACTTTAGTATCTTTAAATGTAATCGAGCAGAAAGTTAAGTAATACTTTGACTAGAGAAGAGGGAGAGGGTTTATAATGCTTTATTCTACGCAGTTTAAAATGAGTTCGTATTCATTTAAGGCCAAAGTCATCAAGTCCACCTTGTTCTTTTCGCTAGATAAAACACCACCTCAGCGTCCTAATTTCAATCGAACAACAATTTCGATCCGGTTTGTATCGAATCTAGTCCTTTCAGATACTAGATCGGCATTCACATATATGAAGGCAAAAGATGCACCAAAGTCAAGAAGAATAACATTCAGCATCGAAACTGTGAACATCGGAGGAAATTATGATACATCAACTGGCCTGTTCACGTGCGTTCTTCCAGGGATATACGTGTTCATTCTCCACGTGTATAAAACACGTTCTGCTGATTATGCCACGTGCTATATTACTAAAAATGGTCAAATCCAAGTTGTTGCTGACATTAATCCCGATCCTGATAGCAATGATGGTAAGAGGATTAACATTAATTTTTCCCTATCCATAGTTTTAAATGAGGGGATCCATGGCCAATCTATGCGAATTGTCTGAAAGCGGATTTCTTTTAGAAAGGTACAATTAGGCAAAGATCAGGAAAAGGCGCAATCAGAAAAAAGATTCCCACTCCAAAAACCGAGGTGGGAAAAAAACTAAATTAACAAACAGGTACTTATACCGTGAAAACATATCATAAGCCGAATGTGCAGCTATTTTCCCAATAGGTGGCCACTGGCCACTCAGTTACCTAAACTTAACTAAAATATGAAAACATACATAAGGCGCCAACAGCACAAAAATTTTTAACACCAAGACATAAAACAAAAAGAACCACCACTGTGACAGAAGTATCGCCTTGGAACGATCAGTAATATAAAATTACTGGCGGGCTTAAATCGATTTTACATGGCCATAACCTCACCCTAAGCTTCTGCAGTGGTTCAAAACATTTAGTTAGTTCTTCGGTCCTCAGTCGTGGTGAAACTCTAACTAGTCAATGAATCATCAAGAACAAACAAATAAATCATGATAAACATCCTGATGAATCAAAAACGAGGACTCAACAGATTCAGTAAGCTGCCCGACGATGGATATACCTGGGCCTCGAATAGCTTACGGCTGAAACCCGGAGCAAAAGAAAAACACCAGTTGGACCCCGGCGGGCCAAGCAACAGACAAGACCAACTAAAATGAATACTAGTAGCTTTAAGTCGGGGCCATCATAGAGTCTGACGCCCGACTCAACCAACGTGCAATTAAAATGCAGCATAGTTATTAGCCATGATTGGGTTAAAAACTACTAAGAATGCAGACTGTCGCATAACATTCAAGTTATAACCTATACGTCTGTAACGTAATGATTTTTCTGAACTGAAAAGAAAAATCCGTCCTTCCTATAAGTTTCTTAAATTTGTAAACCAAGTCACCATAAAATTCTGGTTCCGAAAGGCCCTCGCCTAAAAGTGTCTTTAACCCAACATAATATTTGGAAATCATTACTTAGTGTCTACGATAAAACTTAGAATGTAAAAAATGTTTTTCGAAGTTTATGATACCGATAGCCGTGTTGGAGAAGTCTGGCCGTTAAACATTTATTTCGAGCGTTGAAGTCCGTAACATGATTGCAGACTCTAGCAAACCTACTAAGTTGCGAAATGTATGCACCATTATTAGAAGCACGACGAGGGACGTCACCATCCAAAACGGAAAATTTACTAAAATCAAAGTCATCGCACTTATCATAAATTTTTAGAAGAAACAAATCCATTTGCAACAGAAAGATGAAAATCTAAAAATGGGGGCTTTGGTATCTGAGATATTGGCTTTGTTCAACTGTAGTTCAGGTGGATAAATTTGATTGACCATAACTTAAAAATAAGGGTTGTCAATGTTCAAAAGGTCATCGAGGTACCTGGAAATCGAATTAAAAGCCTTGATAACATCAGCTTGACTATCATGGTTAAGAGAATCCATGAAATATCTTTCGTAACAGTATAAAAATAAATCAGCTACGAGAGGTGCGCAATTTGTACCCATCGGAATTCCAACAATTTTTCTGTATAACTTGGTCCCAAATCTAATATAGGAGATAGGATAAGGCGTTGCACAAATTCAGACATGACCAAAGTGTATACCGACTTTGGTCATGAACGTCAATTTTTTGCATACAACCAAAAGTAGATGAATAGGAGAAAGTCTGCATCTGCTGATGATAGGTATTGGATAGGCATAGTACTAATTTCCCCCATACCGATAACATGTGATGACGTAGCAGACCTGAAACGGTTGTGCTATAAAATTGACCATAATTAAACCTGTTGTTAGACCAATTGTTTCCCCCCCGGGGGGGGGGAGGCGGGGCGCTCTCTGGTCCGCGGTGTACCGATGCGCGAACAAAGGATTGTTAAACATACCCTAAACAGTGTGATCGACATTTTGAATTTGGCCCCTCTTTTCACTGTGTTCTCTATAAAATGTGACCCTTTCCACTGCCGTGTCCAGTCAGAAAGTACCCTTTCCAGTGTAGTCAATTAAAAGACTAGAAAGCAATATTTTTACCCAATTCATTCTTTAAAAACCATCTTCATCCAGGATGCCTCCACCGAAATCAAATGGATCACAATAGACAAAACAGATTTTGTTGGGAAATTTAATCTGTCAATGACACTAAGAATAATAAGCACAACTCGTTTAACCAAACTATAGATACAACTGCAGTTTACTATAGATACAACTGCAGTTTTGGGAAGACGAAGTCATTTCGGCCCCGCTGCCGTGTTAAGTTTGGTGCTTAGCACACCCCCTTATCACAGCGTTTTAGCGAACTTGTGAAAAAAACATACCCTTTTCCCACAAAATCAGCATTTTTCCTACCCTAAACAATGCACAGCGCTGCGCACTGCCCTGCCTGAAAAAGTACCCTTTCTCATCGTTTTTTTTTTTGTTCACGCATCGGTACACTGCTGACCAGGGAGTGCCCCCCCCCCCCCCCCCCCCCCCCCCTCGGGATTGTTTCATTAATATGTATGTTGTTTTATGGCCATTATCAGGAATTCAAAATGTAGCATAGAGACGCAGTGCAATTTAATTCCTTTTGAGAAAACTGAAAACATCTTATTGACAACGGTTATGTAATTGTGACCAGAATCGCAATGTTTCCATCACGTAAAGACAATTTAATCAAGCTGTCTTTATACATCGTATCAAGGACTTTCTGTGTAGAAACGTCTTGATTGTACACATATAAAACCATGCATCTAAAGTACGAAATTCATCAGAAGCATGTTCTACATGTTCTATGCCGACATGACTGAAAAACTTTTGACTGAATCAGCAAATCTTTCAAATACCTGCAATACAAAAGTGCGACTGTCAAAAGTTAAGATCAACCATGATATTCGCTAATGCATGAAAGTTGAAATTCGCGATCAAATCACACATTTTACCTTCTTAACATATTTGTGCAATTTCTATTTTCTTTGAAAATGTTACGAAGTGCTTTCCACAAGCCAAATGTAAGTTGAACAGAAAAGCGAGAATTTTTTTCTGGCTTTTTTTTACATTGCAATCCTACATTTCACCAAAGGTAGTCACAAACTCACTAGAACTGTTTGAGTTCACAACTTTGTCATACTGTTTTTTTTTTTTTTTTTTTTTTTTTTTTTTTTTTCCATTAAATATATCCTCTCAAAGTTCAGACAGATGCTCACTCGTACATGTATACACCCTGAAATCTTCCGCCATTTGTGATGAAGTTATTCAAATGCAATTTCAAACATTTATCGTGCTCCGAAGTTTTGGGGTACGTTGGTTGATATTTAATTATTTTATTTACATTCAGTTGTATATCGCCATACCACCACAATTGCTACATGTTAATTATCATTATTTTTTAAAGAGTCCATGTAATCGTTGATTAACTCCTGCTGCTATCTCGACATGTTCTCTTCGCAATGACTGTTCTAATTATGTATGTGAAGTTAGCAGTAGCAGTAGCAGTAGCTACTGCTAGCAGTAACTGCGCTACTGCTAGCAGTAACAGCTCTACTGCTAGCAGTAAGTTCTCTACTGCTAGCAGTAGGTTTTAAAGCAGTATTACTGTTGCATTTGTTTTCAGTCCTGGGTCGTTTCGACTCCTCCCTGGTCGTTTCGGTCATTGTCTTTTCGGTCCAGGACTTTTTCGGCCCCGGGTCGTTTTGGCCACGGGCCTTTTTTCGGATCATCCAGTCGTTGCGGACACGGGTCGGCCCGAGTCGTTTCAGTCTCGGGTCTTTTTGGCTAAGGGCCGATACAGTCCCGGGTCAATTCAGTTCCGGGTCTTTACGGTCTACGGTCATTTCGACCACAGTCAGTTTCGGTCCGAGTCTTTTCGTTCCAGTCTCGTTTCGGTCCCGATTTGTTTCGGTCCCGGGTCTTTTAACGGATGTGGGCCGTCTCGGTTCCTGGTCGGTTCGGCCCCGATTTTCTCTGCCCTTGGTCGTTTCGACGCCGTGTGGTTTTATTCCCGGGTCTTTTCAGCAGCGGTCGTTCCGGCCCCTGGTCGATTCTGTCTTGGGTCGCTTCTGGCCTGTCAATCCCGTGATATTACGATCGCAGGTCTTTTCGACCCTGTGTGGTTTCTAGCCAGGGTCTTTTCGGCACTGGAACCCTTCTGCCACATGTCGTTGCGGTCCCGTTCAATTTGTCATTTCGACTCCATTTAGCTCGGGTCGATGCAATCCCATGCCGTTTCGATACAGTTTTTTTTGTTCTGAGTCATTTCTACCCCAGTCCGTTTCGGCCACGAGTCGTTTTGACCCAGTATCGTTTCGATCCCGGGCCTTTTTAGTAGCGGTCGTTTTGGCCACTAGTCGTTTCTGTCTTGGGTCGCTTCGGTCATCTGTTCTGTCGATTCCGTGAAATTACGGTCGCGGGTCGCTTCTACCCTGTGCCCTTTCCATTTAGGGTAATAAGTGCACTATACTGTATATAATGGAATGGGTTGTTTTTTTCGAGTAAGCAGTAGGTATAGTTAAAGGCAATTCAGGCTAATCAAATTTGGGTCAGAGTGAGCCCTGGTGAGGCCCAAGAAATAGAGAAAATAAAATCGAAATCTCACCGTGTGGGTTCTGAGATATACGGGGTCAAATAAGTGCAATATACTGTACATAATGGAATGGGTAGGTATTTTCGAGTAAGCAGTAGATATGATTAGAGGCAATTCAGGCTAATCAAATTTGGGTCAAAGTGAGCCCTGGTAGAGCCCAAGAAAAAGAGAAAATAAAATCGAAATCTCACCATGTGGGTTCTGAGATATATGGGGTCAAATAAGTGCAATATACTGTATATAATGGTATGGGTAGGTATTTTCGAGTTAGCAGTAGGTATGGTTAGAGGCAATTCAGGCTAATCAAATTTAGGTCAGAGTGAGCCCTGGTAGAGCCCAAGAAACAGAGAAAATAAAATCGAAATCTCACCATGTGGGTTCTGAGATATATGGGGTCAAATAAGTGCACTAAACTGTATATAATGGTATGGTAAGGTATTTTCGAGTTAGCAGTAGGTATGGTTAGAGGCAATTCAGGCTAATCCAATTTGGGTCAAAGTGAGCCCTGGTAGAGACCAAGAAATAGAGAAAATAAAATCGAAATCTCACCATGTGGATTCTGAGATATATGGGGTCAAATAAGTGCACTATACTGTATATAATGGAATGGGTTGGTTTATTCGAGTAAGCAGTAGGTATAGTTAGAGGCAATTCAGGCTAATCCAATTTGGGTCAGAGTGAGCCCTGGTGAGGCCCAAGAAAAAGAGAAAATAAAATCGAAATCTCACCATGTGGGTTCTGAGATATACGAGGTCAAATAAGTGCACTATACTGTACATAATGGAATGGGTAGGTATTTTCGAGTAAGCAGTAGGTATGGTTAGAGGCAATTCAGGCTAATCAAATTTGGGTCAAAGTGAGCCCTGGTAGAGCCCAAGAAATAGAGAAAATAAAATCGAAATTTCACCATGTGGGTTCTGAGATATATGGGGTCAAATAAGTGCAATATACTGTATATAATGGTATGGGTAGGTATTTTGAGTTAGCAGTAGGTATGGTTAGAGGCAATTCAGGCTAATCAAATTTAGGTCAGAGTGAGCCCTGGTAGAGCCCAAGAAACAGAGAAAATAAAATCGAAATCTCACCATGTGGGTTCTGAGATATACGGGGTCAAATAAGTGCACTATACTGCACATAATGGAATGGGTAGGTATTTTCGAGTAAGCAGTAGGTATGGTTAGAGGCAATTCTGGCTAAACAAATTTGGGTCAAAGTGAGCTCTGGTAGAGCCCAAGAAATAGAGAAAATAAAATCGAAATCTCACCATGTGGGTTCTGAGATATATGGGGTCAAATAAGTGCAATATACTGTATAAAATGGTATGGGTAGGTATTTTCGAGTTAGCAGTAGGTATGGTTAGAGGCAATTCAGGCTAATCAAATTTAGGTCAGAGTGAGCCCTGGTAGAGCCCAAGAAATAGAGAAAATAAAATCGAAATCTCACCATGTGGGTTCTGAGATATATGGGGTCAAATAAGTGCACTAAACTGTATATAATGGTATGGTTAGGTATTTTCGAGTTAGCAGTAGGTATGGTTAGAGGCAATTCAGGCTAATCCAATTTGGGTCAAAGTGAGCCCTGGTAGAGCCCAAGAAACAGAGAAAATAAAATCGAAATCTCACCATGTGGATTCTGAGATATATGGGGTCAAATAAGTGCACTATACTGTATATAATGGAATGGGTTGGTTTATTCGAGTAAGCAGTAGGTATAGTTAGAGGCAATTCAGGCTAATCAAATTTGGGTCAGAGTGAGCCCTGGTGAGCCCAAGAAATAGAGAAAATAAAATCGAAATCTCACCATGTGGGTTCTGAGATATACGGGGTCAAATAAGTGCACTATACTGTACATAATGGAATGGGTAGGTATTTTCGAGTAAGCAGTAGGTATGGTTAGAGGCAATTCAGGCTAATCAAATTTAGGTCAAAGTGAGCCCTGGTAGAGCCCAAGAAACATAAAAAATAAAATCGAAATCTCACCATGTGGGTTCTGAGTATATGGGGTCAAATAAGTGCACTAAACTGTATATAATGGTATGGTTAGGTATTTTCGAGTTAGCAGTAGGTATGGTTAGAGGCAATTCAGGCTAATCTAATTTGGGTCAAAGTGAGCCCTGGTAGAGCCCAAGAAATAGAGAAAATAAAATCGAAATCTCACCATGTGGATTCTGAGATATATGGGGTCAAATAAGTGCACTATACTGTATATAATGGAATGGGTTGGTTTTTTTGAGTTAGCAGTAGGTATAGTTAGAGGCAATTCAGGCTAATCAAATTTGGGTCAGAGTGAGCCCTGGTGAGGCCCAAGAAATAGAGAAAATAAAATCGAAATCTCACCATGTGGGTTCTGAGATATACGGGGTCAAATAAGTGCACTATACTGTACATAATGGAATGGGTAGGTATTTTCGAGTAAGCAGTAGGTATGGTTAGAGGCAATTCAGGCTAATCAAATTTGGGTCAAAGTGAGCCCTGGTAGAGCCCAAGAAATAGAGAAAATAAAATCGAAATCTCACGATGTGGGCTCTGAGATATATGGGGTCAAATAAGTGCAATATACTGTATATAATGGTATGGGTAGGTGTTTTCGAGTTAGCAGTAGGTATGGTTAGAGGCAATTCAGGCTAATCAAATTTAGATCAGAGTGAGCCCTGGTAGAGCCCAAGAAATAGAAAAAATAAAATCGAAATCTTACCATGTGGGTTCTGAGATATATGGGGTCAAATAAGTGCACTAAACTGTATATAATAGTATGGTTAGGTATTTTCGAGTTAGCAGTAGGTATGGTTAGAGGCAATTCAGGCTAATCCAATTTGGGTCAAAGTGAGCCCTGGTGAGGCCCAAGAAATAGAGAAAATAAAATCGAAATCTCACCATGTGGATTCTGAGATATATGGGGTCAAATAAGTGCACTATAATGTATATAATGGAATGGGTTGGTTTTTTCGAGTTAGCAGTAGGTATAGTTAGAGGCAATTCAGGCTAATCAAATTTGAGTCAGAGTGAGCCCTGGTGAGGCCCAAGAAATAGAGAAAATAAAATCGAAATCTCACCATGTGGGTTCTGAGATATACGGGGTCAAATAAGTGCACTATACTGTACATAATGGAATGGGTAGGTATTTTCGAGTAAGCAGTAGGTATGGTTAGAGGCAATTCAGGCTAATCAAATTTGGGTCAAAGTGAGCCCTCGTAGAGCCCAAGAAATAGAGAAAATAAAATCGAAATCTCACCATGTGGGTTCTGAGATATATGGGGTCAAATAAGTGCTATATACTGTATATAATGGTATGGGTAGGTATTTTCGAGTTAGCAGTAGGTATGGTTAGAGGCAATTCAGGCTAATCAAATTTAGGTCAGAGTGAGCCCTGGTAGAGCCCAAGGAATACAGAAAATAAAATCGAAATCTTACCATGTGGGTTCTGAGATATATGGGGTCAAATAAGTGCACTAAACTGTATATAATGGTATGGTTAGGTATTTTCGAGTTAGCAGTAGGTATGGTTAGAGGCAATTCAGGATAATCCAATTTGGGTCAAAGTGAGCCCTGGTAGAGCCTCAGAAACAGAGTAAATAAAATCGAAATCTTACCATGTGGATTCTGAGATATATGGGGTCAAATAAGTGCACTATACTGTATATAATGGAATGGGTTGGTTTTTTCGAGTTAGCAGTAGGTATAGTTAGAGGCAATTTAGGCTAATCCAATTTGGGTCAGAGTGAGCCCTGGTGAGGCCCAAGAAAAAGAGAAAATAAAATTGAAATCTCACCATGTGGGTTCTGAGATATACGGGGTCAAATAAGTGCACTATACTGTGCATAATGGAATGGGTAGGTATTTTCGAGTAAGCAGTAGGTATGGTTAGAGGCAATTCAGGCTAATCAAATTTGGGTCAAAGTGAGCCCTGGTAGAGCCCAAGAAATAGAGAAAAGAAAATCGAAATCTCACCATGTGGGTTCTGAGATATATGGGGTCAAATAAGTGCAATATACTGTATATAATGGTATGGGTAGGTATTTTCGAGTTAGCAGTAGGTATGGTTAGAGGCAATTCAGGCTAATCAAATTTAGGTCAGAGTGAGCCCTGATAAGGCCCAAGAAATAAGGAAAATAAAATCGAAATCTCACCATGTGGGTTCTGAGATATACGGGGTCAAATAAGTGCACTATACTGTACATAATGGAATGGGCAGGTATTTTCGAGTAAGCAGTAGGTATGGTTAGAGGCAATTCAGGCTAATCAAATTTGGGTCAAAGTGAGCCCTGGTAGAGCCCAAGAAATAGAGAAAATAAAATCGAAATCTCACCATGTGGATTCTGAGATATATGGGGTCAAATAAGTGCACTATACTGTATATAATGGAATGGGTTGGTTTTTTCGAGTTAGCAGTAGGTATAGTTAGAGGCAATTCAGGCTAATCAAATTTGGGTCAGAGTGAGCCCTGGTGAGATCCAAGAAACAGAGAACATAAAATTGAAATCTCACCATGTGGGTTCTGAGATATATGGGGTCAAATAAGTGCAATATACTGTATATAATGGTATGGTTAGGTATTTTCGAGTTAGCAGTAGGTATGGTTAGAGGCAATTTAGGCTAATCCAATTTGGGTCAAAGTGAGCCCTGGTAGAGCCCAAGAAATAGAGAAAATAAAATCGAAATCTCACCATGTGGATTCTAAGATATATGGGGTCAAATAAGTGCACTATACTGTATATAATGGAATGGGTTGGTTTTTTCGAGTTAGCAGTAGGTATAGTTAGAGACAATTCAGGCTAATCAAATTTGGGTCAGAGTGAGCCCTGGTAAGGCCCAAGAAATAGAGAAAACAAAATCGAAATCTCACCATGTGGGTTCTGAGATATATGGGGTCAAATAAGTGCAATATACTGTATATAATGGTATGAGTAGGTATTTTCGAGTTAGCAGTAGGTATGGTTAGAGGCAATTCAGGCTAATCAAATTTAGGTCAGAGTGAGCCCTGGTAGAGCCCAAGGAATAGAGAAAATAAAATCGAAATCTTACCATGTGGGTTCTGAGATATACGGGGTCAAATAAGTGCACTATACTGTACATAATGGAATGGGTAGGTATTTTCGAGTAAGCAGTAGGTATGGTTAGAGGCAATTCAGGCTAATCAAATTTAGGTCAAAGTGAGCCCTGGTAGAGCCCAAGAAATAGAGAAAATAAAATCGAAATTTCACCATGTGGGTTCTGAGATATATGGGGTCAAATAAGTGCAATATACTGTATATAATGGTATGGGTAGGTATTTTGAGTTAGCAGTAGGTATGGTTAGAGGCAATTCAGGCTAATCAAATTTAGGTCAGAGTGAGCCCTGGTAGAGCCCAAGAAACAGAGAAAATAAAATCGAAATCTCACCATGTGGGTTCTGAGATATATGGGGTCAAATAAGTGCACTAAACTGTATATAATGGTATGGTTAGGTATTTTCGAGTTAGCAGTAGGTATGGTTAGAGGCAATTCAGGGTAATCCAATTTGGGTCAAAGTGAGCCCTGGACAGTGGACAAGCTTCCTCGTTCTGCACGTGCAGTGTTCGGTCAATTGTTACGCCGCGAGAAAAATCACTTTACCGGTGTTCATTATCGTTGCGTTGGTCTTACAAACTGCAATTTCACTCAGTGGTGTCATAAGGTAAGTTAAATACCCGCTTCGCGACAGGTGGGCATGATATTTTCCTGACCTGTCCATCCAAATACATGCACCTCGAGCCCTTCGGGCTCTCGGTGCATGCATTTGGCTGGACAGGTCAGGAAAATATCATACCCACCTGTCGCTCAGCGGGTAATTACTACATAATGGTATGGTTAGGTATTTTCGAGTTAGCAGTAGGTATGGTTAGAGGCAATTCAGGCTAATCCAATTTGTGTCAAAGTGAGCCCTGGTAGAGCCCAAGAAATAGAGAAAATAAAATCGAAATCTCACCATGTGGATTCTGAGATATATGGGGTCAAATAAGTGCACTATACTGTATATAATGGAATGGGTTGGTTTATTCGAGTAAGCAGTAGGTATAGTTAGAGGCAATTCAGGCTAATCAAATTTGGGTCAGAGTGAGCCCTGGTGAGGCCAAAGAAATAGAGAAAATAAAATCGAAATCTCACCATGTGGGTTCTGAGATATACGGGGTCAAATAAGTGCACTATACTGTACATAATGGAATGGGTAGGTATTTTCGAATAAGCAGTAGGTATGGTTAGAGGCAATTCAGGCTAATCAAATTTAGGTCAAAGTGAGCCCTGGTAGAGCCCAAGAAACATAAAAAATAAAATCGAAATCTCACCATGTGGGTTCTGAGTATATGGGGTCAAATAAGTGCACTAAACTGTATATAATGGTATGGTTAGGTATTTTCGAGTTAGCAGTAGGTATGGTTAGAGGCAATTCAGGCTTATCTAATTTGGGTCAAAGTGAGCCCTGGTAGAGCCCAAGAAATAGAGAAAATAAAATCGAAATCTCACCATGTGGATTCTGAGATATATGGGGTCAAATAAGTGCACTATACTGTATATAATGGAATGGGTTGGTTTTTTTGAGTTAGCAGTAGGTATAGTTAGAGGCAATTCAGGCTAATCAAATTTGGTTCAGAGTGAGCCCTGGTGAGGCCCAAGAAATAGAGAAAATAAAATCGAAATCTCACCGTGTGGGTTCTGAGATATACGGGGTCAAATAAGTGCACTATACTGTACATAATGGAATGGGTAGGTATTTTCGAGTAAGCAGTAGGTATGGTTAGAGGCAATTCAGGCTAATCAAATTTGGGTCAAAGTGAGCCCTGGTAGAGCCCAAGAAATAGAGAAAATAAAATCGAAATCTCACCATGTGGATTCTGAGATATATGGGGTCAAATAAGTGCACTATACTGTATATAATGGAATGGGTTGGGTTTTTCGAGTTAGCAGTAGGTATAGTTAGAGGCAATTCAGGCTAATCAAATTTGGGTCAGAGTGAGCCCTGGTGAGGCCCAAGAAATAGAGAAAATAAAATCGAAATCTCACCATGTGGGTTCTGAGATATACGGGGTCAAATAAGTGCACTATACTGTACATAATGGAATGGGTAGGTATTTTCGAGTAAGCAGTAGGTATGGTTAGAGGCAATTCAGGCTAATCAAATTTGGGTCAAAGTGAGCCCTCGTAGAGCCCAAGAAATAGAGAAAATAAAATCGAAATCTCACGATGTGGGTTCTGAGATATATGGGGTCAAATAAGTGCAATATACTGTATATAATGGTATGGGCAGGTATTTTCGAGTTAGCAGTAGGTATGGTTAGAGGCAATTCAGGCTAATCAAATTTAGGTCAGAGTGAGCCCTGGTAGAGCCCAAGGAATAGAGAAAATAAAATCGAAATCTTACCTTGTGGGTTCTGAGATATATGGGGTCAAATAAGTGCACTAAACTGTATATAATGGTATGGTTAGGTATTTTCGAGTTAGCAGTAGGTATGGTTAGAGGCAATTCAGGCTAATCCAATTTGTGTCAAAGTGAGCCCTGGTAGAGCCCAAGAAACAGAGAAAATAAAATCGAAATCTTACCATGTGGATTCTGAGATATATGGGGTCAAATAAGTGCACTATACTGTATATAATGGTAGGTATTTTCGAGTTAGCAGTAGGTATAGTTAGAGGCAATTTAGGCTAATCAAATTTGGGTCAGAGTGAGCCCTGGTGAGGCCCAAGAAAAAGAGAAAATAAAATTGAAATCTCACCATGTGGGTTCTGAGATATACGGGGTCAAATAAGTGCACTATACTGTGGATAATGGAATGGGTAGGTATTTTCGAGTAAGCAGTAGGTATGGTTAGAGGCAATTCAGGCTAATCAAATTTGGGTCAAAGTGAGCCCTGGTAGAGCCCAAGAAATAGAGAAAATAAAATCGAAATCTCACCATGTGGGTTCTGAGATATATGGGGTCAAATAAGTGCAATATACTGTATATAATGGTATGGGTAGGTATTTTCGAGTTAGCAGTAGGTATGGTTAGAGGCAATTCAGGCTAATCAAATTTAGGTCAGAGTGAGCCCTGGTAAGGCCCAAAAAATAAGGAAAATAAAATCGAAATCTCACCATGTGGGTTCTGAGATATACGGGGTCAAATAAGTGCACTATACTGTACATAATGGAATGGGTAGGTATTTTCGAGTAAGCAGTAGGTATGGTTAGAGGCAATTCAGGCTAATCAAATTTGGGTCAAAGTGAGCCCTGGTAGAGCCCAAGAAATAGAGAAAATAAAATCGAAATCTCACCATGAGGGTTCTGAGATATATGGGATCAAATAAGTGCACTATACTGTATATAATGGAATGGGTTGGTTTTTTCGAGTTAGCAGTAGGTATAGTTAGAGGCAATTCAGGCTAATCAAATTTGGGTCAGAGTGAGCCCTGGTGAGGCCCAAGAAATAGAGAAAATAAAATCGAAATCTCACCATGTGGGTTCTGAGATATACGGGGTCAAATAAGTGCACTATACTGTGAATAATGGAATGGGTAGGTATTTTCGAGTAAGCAGTAGGTATGGTTAGAGGCAATTCAGGCTAATCAAATTTGGGTCAAAGTGAGCCCTGGTAGAGCCCAAGAAATAGAGAAAATAAAATCGAAATCTCACCACGAGGGTTCTGAGATATATGGGGTCAAATAAGTGCACTATACTGTATATAATGGAATGGCTTGGTTTTTTCGAGTTAGCAGTAGGTATAGTTAGAGGCAATTCAGGCTAATCAAATTTAGGTCAGAGTGAGCCCTGGTGAGGCCCAAGACTTAGAGAAAATAAAATCGAAATCTCACCATGTGGGTTCTGAGATATACGGGGTCAAATAAGTGCACTATACTGTACATAATGGTAGGTATTTTCGAGTAAGCAATAGGTATGGTTAGAGGCAATTCAGGCTAATCAAATTTGGGTCAAAGTGAGCCCTGGTAGAGCCCAAGGAATAGAGAAAATAAAATCGATATCTCACCATGTAGGTTCTGAGATATATGGGGTCAAATAAGTGCAATATACTGTATATAATGGTATGGGTAGGTATTTTCGAGTTAGCAGTAGGTATGGTTAGAAGCAATTCAGGCTAATCAAATTTAGGTCAGAGTGAGCCCTGGTAAAGCCCAAGAAATAGAGAAAATAAAATCGAAATCTCACCATGTGGGTTCTGAGATATATGGCGTCAAATAAGTGCACTAAACTGTATATAATGGTATGGTTAGGTATTTTCGAGTTAGCAGTAGGTATGGTTAGAGGCAATTCAGGCTAATCCACTTTTAATCAAAGTTAGCCCTGGTAGAGCCAAAGAAATAGAGAAAATAAAATCGAAATCTCACCATGTGGATTCTGAGATATATGGGATCAAATAAGTGCACTATACTGTATATAATGGAATGGGTTGGTTTTTTCGAGTTAGCAGTAGGTATAGTTAGAGGCAATTCAGGCTAATCAAATTTGGGTCAGAGTGAGCCCTTGTGAGGCCCAAGAAATAGAGAAAATAAAATCGAAATCTCACCATTTGGGTTCTGAGATATATGGGGTCAAATAAGTGCAATAAACTGTATATAATGGTATGGATAGGTATTTTCGAGTTAGCAGTAAGTATGGTTAGAGGCAATTTAAGTCAGAGTGAGCCCTGGTAAGGCCCAAGAAATAGAGCAAATAAAATCGAAGTCTCACCATGTGGGTTCTGAGATATACGGGGTCAAATAAGTGCACTATACTGTACATAATGGAATGGGTAGGTATTTTCGAGTAAGCAGTAGGTATGGTTAGAGGCAATTCAGGCTAATTAAATTTGGGTCAAAGTGAGCCCTGGTAGAGCCCAAGAAATAGAGAAAATAAAATCGAAATCTCACCATGTGGGTTCTGAGATATATGGGGTCAAATAAGTGCAATATACTGTATATAATGATATGGGTAGGTATTTTCGAGTTAGCAGTAGGTATGGTTAGAGGCAATTCAGGCTAATCAAATTTAGGTCAGAGTGAGCCCTGGTAAGGCCCAAGAAATAGAGAAAATAAAATCGAAATCTCACCATGTGGGTTCTGAGATATATGGGGTCAAATAAGTGCACTAAACTGTATATAATGGTATGGTTAGGTATTTTCGAGTTAGCAGTAGGTATGGTTAGAGGCAATTCAGGCTAATCAAATTTGGGTCAAAGTGAGCCCTGGTAGAGCCCAAGAAATAGAGAAAATAAAATCGAAATCTCACCATGTGGGTTCTGAAATATATGGGGTCAAATAAGTGCAATATACCGTATATAATGGTATGGGTAGGTATTTTCGAGTTAGCAGTAAGTATGGTTAGAGGCAATTTAAGTCAGAGTGAGCCCTGGTAAGGCCCAAGAAATAGAGCAAATAAAATCGAAGTCTCACCATGTGGGTTCTGAGATATACGGGGTCAAATAAGTGCACTATACTGTACATAATGGAATGGGTTGGTATTTTCGAGTAAGCAGTAGACATAGTTAGAGACAATTCAGGCTAATCAAATTTGGGTCAAAGTGAGCCCTGGTAGAGCCCAAGAAATAGAGAAAATAAAATCGAAATCTCACCATGTGGGTTCTGAGATATATGGGGTCAAATAAGTGCAATATACTGTATATAATGGTATGGGTAGGTATTTTCGAGTTAGCAGTAGGTATGGTTAGAGGCAATTCAGGCTAATCAAATTTAGGTCAGAGTGAGCCCTCGTAAGGCCCAAGAAATAGAGAAAATAAAATCGAAATCTCACCATGTGGATTCTGAGATATATGGGGTCAAATAAGTGCACTAAACTGTATATAATGGTATGGTTAGGTATTTTCGAGTTAGCAGTAGGTATGGTTACAGGCAATTCAGGCTAATCAAATTTGGGTCAAAGTGAGCCCTGGTAGAGCCCAAGAAATAGAGTAAATAAAATCGAAATCTCACCATGTGGGTTCTGAGATATACGGGGTCAAATAAGTGCACTATACTGTACATAATGGAATGGGTAGGTATATTCGAGTAAGCAGTAGGTATAGTTAGAGGCAATTCAGGCTAATCAAATTTGGGTCAAAGTGAGCCCTGGTAGAGCCCAAGAAACAGAGAAAATAAAATCGAAATCTTACCATGTGGGTTCTGAGATATATGGGGTCAAATAAGTGCACTAAACTGTATATAATGGTATGGTTAGGTATTTTCGAGTTAGCAGTAGGTATGGTTAGAGGCAATTCAGGCTAATCCAATTTGGGTCAAAGTGAGCCCTGGTAGAGCCCAAGAAATAGAGAAAATAAAATCGAAATCTCACCATGTGGATTCTGAGATATATGGGGTCAAATAAGTGCACTATACTGTATATAATGGAATGGGTTGTTTTTTTTCGAGTTAGCAGTAGATATTGTTAGAGGCAATTCAGGCTAATCAAATTTGGGTCAGAGTGAGCCCTGGTGAGGCCCAAGAAATAGAGAAAATAAAATCGAAATCTCACCATGTGGGTTCTGAGATATACGGGGTCAAATAAGTGCACTATACTGTACATAATGGAATGGGTAGGTATTTTCGAGTAAGCAGTAGGTATGGTTAGAGGCAATTCAGGCTAATTAAATTTGGGTCAAAGTGAGCCCTGGTAGAGCCCAAGAAATAGAGAAAATAAAATCGAAATCTCACCATGTGGGTTCTGAGATATATGGGGTCAAATAAGTGCAATATACTGTATATAATGGTATGGGTAGGTATTTTCGAGTTAGCAGTAGGTATGGTTAGAGGCAATTCAGGCTAATCAAATTTAGGTCAGAGTGAGCCCTGGTAAGGCCCAAGAAATAGAGAAAATAAAATCGAAATCTCACCATGTGGGTTCTGAGATATATGGGGTCAAATAAGTGCACTAAACTGTATATAATGGTATGGTTAGGTATTTTCGAGTTAGCAGTAGGTATGGTTAGAGGCAATTCAGGCTAATCAAATTTGGGTCAAAGTGAGCCCTGGTAGAGCCCAAGAAATAGAGAAAATAAAATCGAAATCTCACCATGTGGGTTCTAAAATATATGGGGTCAAATAAGTGCAATATACCGTATATAATGGTATGGGTAGGTATTTTCGAGTTAGCAGTAAGTATGGTTAGAGGCAATTTAAGTCAGAGTGAGCCCTGGTAAGGCCCAAGAAATAGAGCAAATAAAATCGAAGTCTCACCATGTGGGTTCTGAGATATACGGGGTCAAATAAGTGCACTATACTGTACATAATGGAATGGGTTGGTATTTTCGAGTAAGCAGTAGACATAGTTAGAGACAATTCAGGCTAATCAAATTTGGGTCAAAGTGAGCCCTGGTAGAGCCCAAGAAATAGAGAAAATAAAATCGAAATCTCACCATGTGGGTTCTGAGATATATGGGGTCAAATAAGTGCAATATACTGTATATAATGGTATGGGTAGGTATTTTCGAGTTAGCAGTAGGTATGGTTAGAGGCAATTCAGGCTAATCAAATTTAGGTCAGAGTGAGCCCTCGTAAGGCCCAAGAAATAGAGAAAATAAAATCGAAATCTCACCATGTGGATTCTGAGATATATGGGGTCAAATAAGTGCACTAAACTGTATATAATGGTATGGTTAGGTATTTTCGAGTTAGCAGTAGGTATGGTTAGAGGCAATTCAGGCTAATCAAATTTGGGTCAAAGTGAGCCCTGGTAGAGCCCAAGAAATAGAGTAAATAAAATCGAAATCTCACCATGTGGGTTCTGAGATATACGGGGTCAAATAAGTGCACTATACTGTACATAATGGAATGGGTAGGTATATTCGAGTAAGCAGTAGGTATAGTTAGAGGCAATTCAGGCTAATCAAATTTGGGTCAAAGTGAGCCCTGGTAGAGCCCAAGAAACAGAGAAAATAAAATCGAAATCTTACCATGTGGGTTCTGAGATATATGGGGTCAAATAAGTGCACTAAACTGTATATAATGGTATGGTTAGGTATTTTCGAGTTAGCAGTAGGTATGGTTAGAGGCAATTCAGGCTAATCCAATTTGGGTCAAAGTGAGCCCTGGTAGAGCCCAAGAAATAGAGAAAATAAAATCGAAATCTCACCATGTGGATTCTGAGATATATGGGGTCAAATAAGTGCACTATACTGTATATAATGGAATGGGATGGTTTTTTCGAGTTAGCAGTAGGTATAGTTAGAGGCAATTCAGGCTAATCAAATTTGGGTCAGAGTGAGCCCTGGTGAGGCCCAAGAAATAGAGAAAATAAAATCGAAATCTCACCATGTGGGTTCTGAGATATACGGGGTCAAATAAGTGCACTATACTGTACATAATGGAATGGGTAGGTATTTTCGAGTAAGCAGTAGGTATGGTTAGAGGCAATTCAGGCTAATCAAATTTGGGTCAAAGTGAGCCCTGGTAGAGCCCAAGAAATAGAGAAAATAAAATCGAAATCTCACCATGTGGCTTCTGAGATATATGGGGTCAAATAAGTGCAATATACTGTATATAATGGTATGGGTAGGTATTTTCGAGTTAGCAATAGGTATGGTTAGAGGCAATTCAGGTCAATCAAATTTGGGTCAGAGTGAGCCCTGGTAGAGCCCAAGAAATAGAGAAAATAAAATCGAAATCTCACAATGTGGGTTCTGAGATATATGGGTCAAATAAGTGCACTAAACTGTATATAATGGTATGATTAGGTATTTTCGAGTTAGCAGTAGGTATGGTTAGAGACAATTCAGGCTAATCAAATTTGGGTCAAAGTGAGCCCTGGTAGAGCCCAAAAAACAGAGAAAATAAAATCGAAATCTCACCATGTGGATTCTGAGATATATGGGGTCAAATAAGTGCACTATATTGTATATAATGGTATGGATAGGTATTTTCGAGTTAGCAGTAGGTATAGTTAAAGGCAATTCAGGCTAATCAAATTTGGGTCAGAGTGAGCCCTGGTGAGGCCCAAGAAAAAGAGAAAATAAAATTGAAATGTCACCATGTGGGTTCTGAGATATACGTGGACAAATAAGTGCACTATACTGTACATAATGGAATGGGTAGGTATTTTCGAGTAAGCAGTAGGTATGGTTAGAGGCAATTCAGGCTAATCAAATTTGGGTCAAAGTGAGCCCTGGTAGAGCCCAAGAAATAGAGAAAATAAAATCGGAATCTCACCATGTGGGTTCTGAGATAAATGGGGTCAAATAAGTGCAATATACTGTTTATAATGGTATGGGTAGGTATTTTCGAGTTAGCAGTAGGTATGGTTAGAGGCAATTCAGGCTAATCAAATTTGGGTCAGAGTGAGCCCCGGTAGAGCCCAAGAAATAGAGAAAATAAAATCGAAATGTCACAATGTGGATTCTGAGATATATGGGGTCAAATAGGTGCAATATACTGTATATAATGAAATGGGTACGTTTATTCGAGTTAGCAGTAGGTATAGTTAGAGGCAATTCAGGCTAATCAAATTAGGGTCAGAGTGAGCCCTGGTAAGGCCCAAGAAATAGAGAAAATAAAATCGAAATCTCACCATGTGGGTTCTGAGATATACGGGGTCAAATAAGTGCACTATACTGTACATAATGGAATGGGTAGGTATTTTCGAGTAAGCAGTAGGTATGGTTAGAGGCAATTCAGGCTAATCAAATTTGGGTCAAAGTGAGCCCTGGTAGAGCCCAAGAAATAGAGAAAATAAAATCGAAATCTCACTATGAGGGTTCTGAGATATATGGGGTCAAATAAGTGGACTATACTGTATATAATGGAATGGGTTGGTTTTTTCGAGTTAGCAGTAGGTATAGTTAGAGGCAATTCAGGCTAATCAAATTTGGGTCAGAGTGAGCCCTGGTGAGGCCCAAGAAATAGAGAAAATAAAATCGAAATCTCACCATGTGGGTTCTGAGATATACGGGGTCAAATAAGTGCACTATACTGTGAATAATGGAATGGGTAGGTATTTTCGAGTAAGCAGTAGGTATGGTTAGAGGCAATTCAGGCTAATCAAATTTGGGTCAAAGTGAGCCCTGGTAGAGCCCAAGAAATAGAGAAAATAAAATCGAAATCTCACCAAGTGGGTTCTGAGATATATGGGGTCAAATAAGTGCAATATACTGTATATAATGGTATGGGTAGGTATTTTCGAGTCAGCAGTAGGTATGGTTAGAGGTAATTCAGGCTAATCAAATTTGGGTCAGAGTGAGCCCTGGTAAGGCCCAAGAAATAGAGAAAATAAAATAGAAATCTCACCATGTGGGTTCTGAGATATATGGGGTCAAATTAGTGCAATAAACTGTATATAATGGTATGATTAGGTATATTCGAGTAAGCAGTAGGTATGGTTAGAGGCAATTCAGGATAATCCAATTTGGGTCAAAGTGAGCCCTGGTAGAGCCCAAGAAATAGAGAAAAAAAATCGAAATCTCACCATGTGGATTCTGAGATATATGGGGTCAAATAAGTGCACTACAATGTATATAATGGAATGGGTTGGTTTTTTCGAGTTAGCGGTAGGTATAGTGAGAGGCAATTCAGGCTAATCAAATTTGGGTCAGAGTGAGCCCTGGTAAAGCCCAAGAAATAGAGAAAATAAAATCGAAATCTCACCATGTGGGTTCTGAGATATATGGGGTCAAATAGGTGCAATATACTGTATATAATGAAATGGGTTGGTTTATTCGAGTTAGCAATAGGTATGGTTAGAGGCAATTCAGGCTAATCAAATTTGGGTCAAAGTGAGCCCTGGTAGAGCCCAAGAAATAGAGAAAATAAAATCGAAATGTCACAATGTGGATTCTGAGATATATGGGGTCAAATAGGTGCAATATACTGTATATAATGAAATGGGTTGGTTTATTCGAGTTAGCAATAGGTATGGTTAGAGGCAATTCAGGCTAATCAAATTTTGGTCAGAGTGAGCCCTGGTAAAGCCCAAGAAATAGAGAAAATAAAATCGAAATCTCACCATGTGGGTTCTGAGATATATGGGTCAAATAAGTGCACTAAACAGTATATAATGGTATGATTATGTATATTCGAGTTAGCATTAGGTATGGTTAGAGACAATTCAGGCTAATCAAATTTGGGTCTAAGTGAGCCCTGGTAGAGCCCAAGAAAAAGAGAAAATAAAATCGAAATCTCACCATGTGGATTCTGAGATATATGGGGTCAAAAAAGTGCACTATATTGTATATAATGGAATGGTTTGGTTTTTTCGAGTTAGCAGTAGGTATAGTTAGAGGCAATTCAGGCTAATCAAATTTGGGTCAGAGTGAGCCCTGGTGAGGCCCAAGAAATAGAGAAAATAAAATCGAAATCTCACCATGTGGGTTCTGAGATATACGGGGTCAAATAAGTGCACTATACTGTACATAATGGAATGGGTAGGTATTTTCGAGTAAGCAGTAGGTATGGTTAGAGGCAATTCAGGCTAATCAAATTTAGGTCAGAGTGAGCCCTGGTAGAGCCCAAGAAACAGAGAAAATAAAATCGAAATCTCACCATGTGGGTTCTGAGATATATGGGGTCAAATAAGTGCACTAAACTGCATATAATGGTATGTTTAGGTATTTTCGAGTTAGCAGTAGGTATGGTTAGAGATTCAGGCTAATCAAATTTGGGTCAGAGTGAGCCCTGGTGAGGCCCAAGAAATAGAGAAAATAAAATTGAAATGTCACCATGTGGGTATGAGATATACGGGGTCAAATAAGTGCTCTAAACTGTATATAATGGTATGGGTAGGTATTTTCGAGTTTACCTACTGCTAACTCGAAAATACCTAACCATACCATTTTATTTTCTCTATTTCTTGGGCTCTACCAGGGCCTGATTGACCTGAATTGCCTCTAACCTTACTTACTGCTAACTCGAAAATACCTACTCATACTATTATATACGGTATAGTGCACTTATTTGACCCCATATATCTGAGATCCAACATGGTGAGATTTCGATTTTATTTTCTCTATTTCTTGGGATCTACAAGGGCTCACTTTGACCGAAATTTGATTGAACTGAATTGCCTCTAACCTTACCTACTGCTTACTCGAAAATACCTACCCATACCATTATATACAGTATAGTGCACTTATTTGACCCCAAACATCTGAGAACCAACATGGTGAGATGTCGATTTTATTTCTCTATTTCTTGGGCTCTACCAGGGCTCACTTTGACCCAAATTTGATTGACCTGAATTGCCTCTAACCTTACTTACTGCTTACTCGAAAATACCTACCCATACCATTATATACAGTATAGTGCACTTATTTGACCCCATATATCTGAGAAACCACATGGTGAGATTTCGATTTTATTTTCTCTGTTTCTTGGGCTCTACCAGGGCTCACTTTCACCCAAATTTGATTGACCTGAATTGCCTCTAACCTTACTTACTGCTTACTCGAATATACCTACCCATACCATTATATACAATAAAGTGCACTTATTTGACCCCATATATCTGAGAACCCACATGGTGAGATTTCGATTTTATTTTCTCTATTTCTTGGGCTCTACCAGGGCTCACTTTGACCCAAATTTGATTGACCTGAATTGCCTCTAACCTTACTTACTGCTAACTCGAAAATACCTACCCATACCATTATACACAGTATAGTGCACTTATTTGACCCCAAATATCTGAGAACCCACATGGTGAGATTTCGATTTTATTTTCTCTATTTCATGGGATCTACCAGGGCTCACTTTGACCCAAATTTGATTGACCTGAATTGCCTCTATCCTTACTTAATACCTACCCATACCATTATATACAGTATAGTGCACTTATTTGACCCCATATATCTGAGAACCCACATGGTGATATTTCGATTTTATTTTCTCTTTTTCTTGGGCTCTACCAGGGCTCAATTTGACCCAAATTTGATTGACCTGAATTGCCTCTAACCTTACTTACTGCTTACTCGAAAATACCTACCCATATCATTATATAAAGTATAGTGCACTTATTTGACCCCAAATATCTGAGAACCCACATGGTGAGATTTCGATTTTATTTTCTCTGTTTCCTGGGCTCTACCAGGGCTCGCTTTGACCCAAATTTGATTGACCTGAATTGCCTCTAACCTTTCCTACTGCTTCCTCGAAAATACCTAACCATACCATTATATACAGTATAGTGCACTTATTTGACCCCAAATATCTGAGAACCCACATGGTGAGATTTCGATTTTATTTTCTCTGTTTCTTGGGCTCTAACAGGGCTCACTTTGACCCAAATTTGATTGACCTGAATTGCCTCTAACCTTACTTAATGCTTACTCGAAAATACCTACCCATACCATTATATACAGTATAGTTCACTTATCTGACCCCATATATCTGAGAACCCACATGGTGAGATTTCGATTTTATTTTCTCTTTTTCTTGGGCTCTACCAGGGCTCACTTTGACCCAAATTTGATTGGCCTGAATTGCCTCTAACCTTACTTACTGCTAACTCGAAAATACCTACCCATACCATTATATACAGTATAGTGCACTTATTTGACCCCATATATCTGTGAACCCACATGGTGAGATTTTAATTTTATTTTCTCTATTTCTTTGGCTCTACAAGGGCTCACATTGACCCAAATTTGATTGACCTGAATTGCCTCTAACCTTACTTACTGCTAACGCGAAAATACCTACCCATACCATTATATACAGTATAGTGCACTTACTTGACCCCATATATCTGAGAACCCACATGGTGAGATTTCCATTTTATTTTCTCTATTTCTTGGGCTCTACCGGGGCTCACATTGATCCAAATTTGATTGACCTGAATTGCCTCTAACCTTACATACTGCTAACTCGAAAATACCTACCCATACCATTATATACAGTATAATGCACTTATTTGACCCCATATATCTGAGAACCCACATGGTGAGATTTCGATTTTATTTTCTCTGTTTCTTGGGCTCTACCAGGGCTCACTTTGACCCAAATTTGATTGACCTGAATTGCCTCTAACCTTACTTACTGCTAACTCGAAAATACCTACCCATACCATTATATAGTATATTGCACTTATTTGACCTCATATATCTGAGAACCCACATGGTGAGATTTCGATTTTATTTTCTCTATTTCTTGGGCTCTACCAGGGCTCACTTTGACCCAAATTTGATTGACCTGAATTGCCTCTAACCTTACTTACTGCTAACTCGAAATTAACTACCCATACCATGATATACAGTATAGTGCACTTATTTGACCCCATATATCTGAGAACCCACATGGTGAGATTTCGATTTTTTTTTCTCTATTTCTTGGGCTCTACCAGGGCTCACTTTGACCGAAATTTGATTGAACTGAATTGCCTCTAACCTTACCTACTGCTTACTCGAAAATACCTACCCATACCATTATATACAGTATAGTGCACTTATTTGATCCCAAATATCTGAGAACCCACATGGTGAGATTTCGATTTTCTTTTCTCTATTTCTTGGGCTCTACCAGGGCTCACTTTGACCGAAATTTGATTGACCTGAATTGCCTCTAACCTTACTTACAGCTAACTCGAAAATATCTACCCATACCATTATTTACAGTATAATGCACTTATTTGACCCCATATATTTGAGAACCCACATGGTGAGATTTTGATTTTCTTTTCTCTGTTTCTTGGGCTCTACCAGGGCTCACTTTTTCCGAAATTTGATTGAACTGGATTGCCTCTAACCTTACCTACTGCTTACTCGAAAATACCTACCCATACCATTATATACAGTATAGTGCACTTGTTTGACCCCAAATATCTGAGAACCCACATGGTGAGATTTCGATTTTACTTTCTCTGTTTCTTGGGCTCTACCAGGGCTCACTTTGACCCAAATTTGATTGAACTGAATTGCCTCTAACCTTACTTACTGCTAACTCGAAAATACCTATCCATACCATTATATACAGTATATTGCATTTATTTGACCCCATATATCTGAGAACCCACATGGTGAGATTTCGATTTTATTTTCTCTTTTTCTTGGGCTCTACCAGGGCTCACTTAGACCCAAATTTGATTGACCTGAATTGCCTCTAACCTTACTTACTGCTAACTCGAATATACCTACCCATAACATTATATACAGTATAGTGCACTTATTTGACCCCATATATCTGAGAACCCACATGGTGCGATTTCGATTTTATTTTCTCTATATCTTGGGCTCCACCAGGGCTCACTTTGACCGAAATTTGATTGAACTGAATTGCCTCTAACCTTTCCTACTGCTTCCTCGAAAATACCTAACCATACCATTATATACAGTATAGTGCACTTATTTGACCCCGAATATATGAGAACCCACATGGTGAGATTTCGATTTTATTTTCTCTGTTTCTTGGGCTCTACCAGGGCTCACTTTGACCCAAATTTGATTGACCTGAATTGCCTCTAACCTTACTTACTGCTTACTCGAATATACCTACCCATACCATTATATACAGTATAGTTCACTTATCTGACCCCATATATCTGAGAACCCACATGGTGAGATTTCGATTTTATTTTCTCTATTTCTTGGGCTCTACCAGGGCTCACTTTGACCTAAGTTTGATTGACCTGAATTGCCTCTAACTTTACTTGCTGCTAACTCGAAAATACCTACCCATACCATTATATACAGTATAGTGCACTTATTTGACCCCATATATCTGAAAACCCACATGGTGAGATTTCGATTTTATTTTCTCTGTTTCTTGGGCTCTACCAGGGCTCACGTTGACCCAAATTTGATTGACCTGAATTGCCTCTAACCTTACTTACTGCTAACTCGAAAATACCTACCCATACCATTATATACAGTATAGTGCACTTATTTGACCCCATATATCTGAGAACCCACATGGTGAGATTTCGATTTTATTTTCTCTGTTTCTTGGGCTCTACCATGGCTCACTTTGACCGAAATTTGATTGGCCTGAATTGCCTCTAACCTTACTTACTTCTAACTCGAAAATACCTACCCATACCATTATATACAGTATAGTGCACTTATTTGACCCCATATATCTGAGAACCCACATGGTGAGATTTCGATTTTATTTTCTCTTTTTCTTGGGCTCTACCAGGGCTCACTTTGACCCAAATTCGATTGAACTGAATTGCCTCTAACCTTTCCTACTGCTTACTCGAAAATACCTACCCATACCATTATATACAGTATAGTGGACTTATTTGACCCCAAATATCTGAGAACCCACATGGTGAGATTTCGATTTTATTTTCTCTATTTCTTGGGCTCTACCAAGGCTCACTTTGACCCAAATTTGATTGACCTGAATTGCCTCTAACCTTACTTACTTCTTACTCGATAATACTTACCAATACCATTATATACAGTATAGTGCACTTATTTGACCCCATATATCTGAGAACCCACTTGGTGAGATTTCGATTTTATTTTCTCTGTTTCTTGGGCTCTACCAGGGCTCACTTTGACCCAAATTTGATTGACCTGAATTGCCTCTAACCTTACTTACTGCTAACTCGAAAATACCTACCCATACCATTATATAGTATATTGCACTTTTTTGACCTCATATATCTGAGAACCCACATGGTGAGATTTCGATTTTATTTTCTCTATTTCTTGGGCTCTACCAGGGCTCACTTTGACCCAAATTTGATTGACCTGAATTGCCTTTAACCTTACTTACTGCTAACTCGAAATTAACTACCCATACCATTATATACAGTATAGTGCACTTATTTGATCCCAAATATCTGAGAACCCACATGGTGAGATTTCGATTTTCTTTTCTCTATTTCTTGGGCTCTACCAGGGCTCACTTTGACCGAAATTTGATTGACCTGAATTGCCTCTAACCTTACTTACAGCTAACTCGAAAATATCTACCCATACCATTATATACAGTATAGTGCACTTATTTGACCCCAAATATCTGAGAACCCACATGGTGAGATTTCGATTTTATTTTCTCTGTTTCTTCGGCTTTACCAGGGCTCACTTTGACCCAAATTTGATTGACCTGAATTGCCTCAAACCTTACTTACTTCTTACTCGAAAATACTTACCCATACCATTATATACAGTATAGTGCACTTATTTGACCCCATATATCTGAGAACCCACATGGTGAGATTTCGATTTTATTTTCTCTATTTCCTGGGCTCTACCAGGGCTCACTTTGACCCAAATTTGATTGACCTGAATTGCCTGTTACCTTACTTACTGCTTACTCGAAAATACCTATCCATACCATTATATATAGTATAATGCACTTATTTGACCCCATATATCTGAGAACCCACATGGTGAGATTTCGATTTTATTTTCTCTATTTCCTGGGCTCTACCAGGGCTCACTTTGACCCAAATTTGATTGACCTGAATTGCCTCTAACCTTACTTACTGCTAACTCGAAAATACCTACCCATACCATTATATAAAGTATAAAGCACTTATTTGACCCCATATATCTGAGAACCCATATGGTGAGATTTCGATTTTATTTTCTCTATTTCTTGGGCTCCACCAGGGCTCACATTGACCTAAATTTGATTGACCTGAATTGCCTCTAACCTTACTTACTGCTAACTCGAAAATACCTACCCATACCATTTTATACTGTATAGTGCACTTACTTGACCCCATATATCTGAGAACCCACATGGTGAGATTTCGATTTTATTTTCTCTATTTCTTGGGCTCTACCGGGGCTCACTTTGACCCAAATTTGATTGACCTGAATTGCCTCTAACCTTACTTACTGCTTACTCGAAAATACCTATCCATACTAATATACAGTATAGTGCACTTATTTGACCCCATATATCTGAGAACCCACATGGTGAGATTTTGATTTTATTTTATCTTTTCCTTGGGCTCTACCAGGGCTCACTTTGACCCAAATTCGATTGAACTGAATTGCCTCTAACCTTAGCTACTGCTTACTCGAAAATACCTACCCATACCATTATATACAGTATAGTGCACCTATTTGACCCAAAATATCTGAGAACCCACATGGTGAGATTTCGATTTTATTTTCTCTATTTCCTGGGCTCTTCCAGGGCTCACTTTGACCCAAATTTGATTGACCTGAATTGCCTCTAACCTTCCTTACTGCTAACTCGATAATACTTACCCATACCATTATATACAGTATAGTGCACTTATTTGACCCCATATATCTGAGAACCCACATGGAGAGATTTCGATTTTATTTTCTCTGTTTCTTGGGCTCTACCAGGGCTCACTTTGATCCAAATTTGATTGACCTGAATTGCCTCTAACCTTACTTACTGCTAACTCGAAAATACCTACCCATACCATTATATACAGTATAAAGCACTTATTTGACCGCATATATCTGAGAACCCACATGGTGAGATTTCGATTTTATTTGCTCTATTTCTTGGGCTCTACCAGGGCTCACTTTCACCCAAATTTGATTGACCTTAATTGCCTCTAATCTTACTTACTGCTTACTCGAATATACCTACCCATACCATTATATACAGTATAGTGCACTTAAATGACCCCATATATCTGAGAACCCACATGGTGAGATTTCGATTTTATTTTCTCTATTTCTTAGGCTCCACCAGGGCTCACCTTGACCGAAATTTGATTGAACTGAATTGCCTCTAACCTTTCCTACTGGTTACTCGAAAATACCTACCCATACCATTATATACAGTATAGTGCACTTATTTGACCCCGAATATCTGAGAACCCACATGGTGAGATTTCGATTTTATTTTCTCTGTTTCTTGGGCTCTACGAGGGCTCACTTTGGCCCAAATTTGATTGACCTGAATTGCCTCTAACCTTACTTACTGCTTACTCGAAAATACCTACCCATACCACTATATACAATATAGTGCACTTATTTGACCCCATATATCTGAGAACCCACATGGTGAGATTTCGATTTTATTTTCTCTATTTCTTGGGCTCTACCAGGGCTCACTTTGACCGAAATTTGATTGAACTGAATTGCCTCTAACCTTACCTACTGCTTACTCGAAAATATCTACCCATACCATTATATACAGTATAGTGCACTTATTTGACCCCAAATATCTGAGAACCCACATGGTGAGATTTCGATTTTATTTTCTCTGTTTCTTCGGCTTTACCAGGGCTCACTTTGACCCAAATTTGATTGACCTGAATTGCCTCAAACCTTACTTACTTCTTACTCGAAAATACTTACCCATACCATTATATACAGTATAGTGCACTTATTTGACCCCATATATCTGAGAACCCACATGGTGAGATTTCGATTTTATTTTCTCTATTTCCTGGGCTCTACCAGGGCTCACTTTGATCCAAATTTGATTGACCTGAATTGCCTCTAACCTTACCTACTGCTAACTCGAAAATACCTACCCATACCATTATATACAGTATAAAGCACTTATTTGACCCCATATATCTGAGAACCCACATGGTGAGATTTCGATTTTATTTTCTCTATTTCTTGGGCTCCACCAGGGCTCACATTGACCCAAATTTGATTGACCTGAATTGCCTCTAACCTTACTTACTGCTAACTCGAAAATACCTTCCCATACCATTATATACAGTATAGTGCACTTATTTGACCTCATATATCTGAGAACCCACATGGTGAGATTTCGATTTTATTTTCTCTATTTCTTGGGCTCTACCGGGGCTCACTTTGACCCAAATTTGATTGACCTGAATTGCCTCTTACCTTACTTACTGCTAACTCGAAATTATTTACCCATACCATGATATACAGTATAGTGCACTTATTTGACCCCATATATCTGAGAACCCACATGATGAGATTTCGATTTTCTTTTCTCTATTTCTTGGGCTCTACCAGGGCTCACTTTGACCGAAATTTGATTGAACTGAATTGCCTCTAACCTTACCTACTGCTTACTCGAAAATACCTAGCCATACCATTATATGCAGTATAGTGCACTTATTTGATCCCAAATATCTGAGAACCCACATGGTCAGATTTCGATTTTCTTTTCTCTATTTCTTCGGCTCTACCAGGGCTCACTTTGACCGAAATTTGATTGACCTGAATTGCCTCTAACCTTAGTTACAGCTAACTCGAAAATATCTACCCATACCATTATTTACAGTATAATGCACTTATTTGACCCCATATATCTGAGAACCAACATGGTGAGATTTTGATTTTCTTTTCTCTGTTTCTTGGGCTCTACCAGGGCTCACTTTGTCCGAAATTTGATTGAACTGAATTGCCTCTAACCTTACCTACTGCTTACTCGAAAATACCTACCCATACCATTATATACAGTATAGTGCACTTATTTGACCCCAAATATCTGAGAACCCACATGGTGAGATTTCAATTTTATTTTGTCTATTTCTTGGGCTCTACCAGGGCTCACTTTGACCCAAATTTGATTGACCTGAATTGCCTGTTACCTTACTTACTACTTACTCGAAAATACCTATCCATACCATTATATACAGTATAATGCACTTATTTGACCCCATATATCTGAGAACCCACATGGTGAGATTTCGATTTTATTTTCTCTATTTCCTGGGCTCTACCAGGGCTCACTTTGACCCAAATTTGATTGACCTGAATTGCCTCTAACCTTACTTACTGCTAACTCGAAAATACCTACCCATACCATTATAAAAAGTATAAAGCACTTATTTGACCCCATATATCTGAGAACCCATATGGTGAGATTTCGATTTTATTTTCTCTATTTCTTGGGCTCCACCAGGGCTCACATTGACCTAAATTTGATTGACCTGAATTGCCTCTAACCTTACTTACTGCTAACTCGAAAATACCTACCCATACCATTTTATACTGTATAGTGCACTTACTTGACCCCATATATCTGAGAACCCACATGGTGAGATTTCGATTTTATTTTCTCTATTTCTTGGGCTCTACCGGGGCTCACTTTGACCCAAATTTGATTGACCTGAATTGCCTCTAACCTTACTTACTGCTTACTCGAAAATACCTATCCATACTAATATACAGTATAGTGCACTTATTTGACCCCATATATCTGAGAACCCACATGGTGAGATTTTGATTTTATTTTATCTTTTTCTTGGGCTCTACCAGGGCTCACTTTGACCCAAATTCGATTGAACTGAATTGCCTCTAACCTTAGCTACTGCTTACTCGAAAATACCTACCCATACCATTATATACAGTATAGTGCACCTATTTGACCCAAAATATCTGAGAACCCACATGGTGAGATTTCGATTTTATTTTCTCTATTTCCTGGGCTCTTCCAGGGCTCACTTTGACCCAAATTTGATTGACCTGAATTGCCTCTAACCTTCCTTACTGCTAACTCGATAATACTTACCCATACCATTATATACAGTATAGTGCACTTATTTGACCCCATATATCTGAGAACCCACATGGAGAGATTTCGATTTTATTTTCTCTGTTTCTTGGGCTCTACCAGGGCTCACTTTGATCCAAATTTGATTGACCTGAATTGCCTCTAACCTTACTTACTGCTAACTCGAAAATACCTACCCATACCATTATATACAGTATAAAGCACTTATTTGACCGCATATATCTGAGAACCCACATGGTGAGATTTCGATTTTATTTGCTCTATTTCTTGGGCTCTACCAGGGCTCACTTTCACCCAAAATTTGATTGACCTGAATTGCCTCTAATCTTACTTACTGCTTACTCGAATATACCTACCCATACCATTATATACAGTATAGTGCACTTATTTGACCCCATATATCTGAGAACCCACATGGTGAGATTTCGATTTTATTTTCTCTATTTCTTAGGCTCCACCAGGGCTCACCTTGACCGAAATTTGATTGAACTGAATTGCCTCTAACCTTTCCTACTGGTTACTCGAAAATACCTACCCATACCATTATATACAGTATAGTGCACTTATTTGACCCCGAATATCTGAGAACCCACATGGTGAGATTTCGATTTTATTTTCTCTGTTTCTTGGGCTCTACGAGGGCTCACTTTGACCCAAATTTGATTGACCTGAATTGCCTCTAACCTTACTTACTGCTTACTCGAAAATACCTACCCATACCACTATATACAATATAGTGCACTTATTTGACCCCATATATCTGAGAACCCACATGGTGAGATTTCGATTTTATTTTCTCTATTTCTTGGGCTCTACCAGGGCTCACTTTGACCGAAATTTGATTGAACTGAATTGCCTCTAACCTTACCTACTGCTTACTCGAAAATATCTACCCATACCATTATATACAGTATAGTGCACTTATTTGACCCCAAATATCTGAGAACCCACATGGTGAGATTTCGATTTTATTTTCTCTGTTTCTTCGGCTTTACCAGGGCTCACTTTGACCCAAATTTGATTGACCTGAATTGCCTCAAACCTTACTTACTTCTTACTCGAAAATACTTACCCATACCATTATATACAGTATAGTGCACTTATTTGACCCCATATATCTGAGAACCCACATGGTGAGATTTCGATTTTATTTTCTCTATTTCCTGGGCTCTACCAGGGCTCACTTTGATCCAAATTTGATTGACCTGAATTGCCTCTAACCTTACCTACTGCTAACTCGAAAATACGTACCCATACCATTATATACAGTATAAAGCACTTATTTGACCCCATATATCTGAGAACCCACATGGTGAGATTTCGATTTTATTTTCTCTATTTCTTGGGCTCCACCAGGGCTCACATTGACCCAAATTTGATTGACCTGAATTGCCTCTAACCTTACTTACTGCTAACTCGAAAATACCTTCCCATACCATTATATACAGTATAGTGCACTTATTTGACCTCATATATCTGAGAACCCACATGGTGAGATTTCGATTTTATTTTCTCTATTTCTTGGGCTCTACCGGGGCTCACTTTGACCCAAATTTGATTGACCTGAATTGCCTCTTACCTTACTTACTGCTAACTCGAAATTAACTACCCATACCATGATATACAGTATAGTGCACTTATTTGACCCCATATATCTGAGAACCCACATGATGAGATTTCGATTTTCTTTTCTCTATTTCTTGGGCTCTACCAGGGCTCACCTTGACCGAAATTTGATTGAACTGAATTGCCTCTAACCTTACCTACTGCTTACTCGAAAATACCTAGCCATACCATTATATGCAGTATAGTGCACTTATTTGATCCCAAATATCTGAGAACCCACATGGTCAGATTTCGATTTTCTTTTCTCTATTTCTTGGGCTCTACCAGGGCTCACTTTGACCGAAATTTGATTGACCTGAATTGCCTCTAACCTTAGTTACAGCTAACTCGAAAATATCTACCCATACCATTATTTACAGTATAATGCACTTATTTGACCCCATATATCTGAGAACCAACATGGTGAGATTTTGATTTTCTTTTCTCTGTTTCTTGGGCTCTACCAGGGCTCACTTTGTCCGAAATTTGATTGAACTGAATTGCCTCTAACCTTACTTACTGCTTACTCGAAAATACCTACCCATACCATTATATACAGTATAGTGCACTTATTTGACCCCAAATATCTGAGAACCCACATGGTAAGATTTCAATTTTATTTTCTCTATTTCTTGGGCTCTACCAAGGCTCACTTTGACCCAAATTTGATTGACCTGAATTGCCTGTTACCTTACTTACTGCTAACTCGAAAATACCTACCCATACCATTATATACAGTATAGTGCACTTACTTGACCCCATATATCTGACAACCCACATGGTGAGATTTCGATTTTATTTTCTCTATTTCTTGGGCTCTACCGGGGCTCACTTTGACCCAAATTTGATTGACCTGAATTGCCTGTAACCTTACTTACTGCTTACTCGAAAATACCTATCCATACTAATATACAGTATAGTGCACTTATTTGACCCCATATATCTGAGAACCCACATGGTGAGATTTTGATTTTATTTTCTCTTTTTCTTGGGCTCTACCAGGGCTCACTTTGACCCAAATTCGATTGAACTGAATTGCCTCTAACCTTTGCTACTGCTTACTCGAAAATACCTACCCATACCATTATATACAGTATATTGCACTTATTTGACCCCAAATATCTGAGAACCCACATGGTGAGATTTCAATTTTATTTTCTCTATTGCCTGGGCTCTACCAGGGCTCACTTTGACCCAAATTTGATTGACCTGAATTGCCTTTAACCTTACTTGCTGCTAACTCGATAATACTTACCCATACCATTATATACAGTATAGTGCACTTATTTGACCCCATATATCTGAGAACCCACATGGTGAGATTTCGATTTTATTTTCTCTATTTCCTGGGCTTTACCAGGGCTCACTTTGACCCAAATTTGATTGACCTGAATTGCCTCTAACCTTACTTACTGCTAACTCGAAAATACCTACCCATACCATTATATAAAGTATAAAGCACTTATTTGACCCCATATATCTGAGAACCCACATGGTGAGATTTCGATTTTATTATCTCTATTTCTTGAGCTCCACCAGGGCTCACATTGACCTAAATTTGATTGACCTGAATTGCCTCTAACCTTACTTACAAATTTCGGTCAAGGTGAGCCCTGGTGGAGCCTAAGAAATAGAGAAAATAAAATCGAAATCTCACCATGTGGGTTCTCAGATATATGGGGTCAAATAAGTGCACTATACTGTATATAATGGTATTGGTAGGTATTTTCGAGTTAGCAGTAAGTAAGGTTAGAGGCAATTCAGTTCAATCAAATTTCGGTCAAGGTGAGCCCTGGTGGAGCCTAAGAAATAGAGAAAATAAAATCGAAATCTCACCATGTGGGTTCTCAGATATATGCGGTCAAATAAGTGCTCTAAACTGTATATAATGGTATGGGTAGGTATTTTCGAGTTTACCTACTGCTAACTCGAAAATACCTAACCATACCATTTTATTTTCTCTGTTTCTTGGGCTCTACCAGGGCTCACTTTGACCCAAATTTGATTGACCTGAATTGCCTCTAACCTTACTTACTGCTTACTCGAAAATACCTACCCATACCATTATATGCAGTATAAAGCACTTATTTGACCGCATATATCTGAGAACCCACATGGTGAGATTTCGTTTTTATTTGCTCTATTTCTTGGGCTCTACCAGGGCTCACTTTCACCCAAATTTGATTGACCTGAATTGCCTCTAATCTTACTTACTGCTTACTCGAATATACCTACCCATACCATTATATACAGTATAGTGCACTTATTTGACCCCATATATCTGAGAACCCACATGGTGAGATTTCGATTTTATTTTCTCTATTTCTTAGGCTCCACCAGGGCTCACCTTGACCGAAATTTGATTGAACTGAATTGCCTCTAACCTTTCCTACTGGTTACTCGAAAATACCTACCCATACCATTATATACAGTATAGTGCACTTATTTGACCCCAAATATCTGAGAACCCACATGGTGAGATTTCGATTTTATTTTCTCTGTTTCTTGGGCTCTACCAGGGCTCACTTTCACCCAAATTTGATTGACCTGAATTGCCTCTAACCTTACTTACTGCTTACTCGAAAATACCTACCCATACCATTATATACAATATAGTGCACTTATTTGACCCCATATATCTGAGAACCCACATGGTGAGATTTCGATTTTATTTTCTCTATTTCTTGGGGTCTACCAGGGCTCACTTTGACCGAAATTTGATTGAACTGAATTGCCTCTAACCTTACCTACTGCTTACTCGAAAATATCTACCCATACCATTATATACAGTATAGTGCACTTATTTGACCCCAAATATCTGAGAACCCACATGTTGAGATTTCGATTTTATTTTCTCTGTTTCTTGGGCTCTACCAGGGCTCACTTTGACCCAAATTTGATTGACCTGAATTGCCTCTAACCTTACTTACTTCTTACTCGAAAATACTTACCCATACCATTATATACAGTATAGTGCACTTATTTGACCCCATATATCTGAGAACCCACATGGTGAGATTTCGATTTTATTTTCTCTATTTCCTGGGCTTTACCAGGGCTCACTTTGACCCAAATTTGATTGACCTGAATTGCCTCTAACCTTACTTACTGCTAACTCGAAAATACCTACCCATACCATTATATAAAGTATAAAGCACTTATTTGACCCCATATATCTGAGAACCCACATGGTGAGATTTCGATTTTATTATCTCTATTTCTTGAGCTCCACCAGGGCTCACATTGACCTAAATTTGATTGACCTGAATTGCCTCTAACCTTACTTACTGCTAACTCGAAAATACCTACCAATACCATTATATACAGTATAGTGCACTTACTTGACCCCATATATCTGAGAACCCACATGGTGAGATTTCGATTTTATTTTCTCTATTTCTTGGGCTCTACCGGGGCTCACTTTGACCCAAATTTGTTTGACCTGAATTGCCTGTAACCTTACTTACTGCTTACTCGAAAATACCTATCCATACCATTATATACAGTATAGTGCACTTATTTGACCCCATCTATCTGAGAACCCACATGGTGAGATTTCGATTTTATTTTCTCTATTTCCTGGGCTCTACCAGGGCTCACTTTGACCCAAATTTGATTGACCTGAATTGCTTCTAACCTTACCTACTGCTTACTCGAAAATACCTACCCATACCATTATATACACTTATTTGAACCCAAATATTTGAGAACCCACAAGGTGAGATTTCGATTTTATTTTCTCTATTTCTTGGGCTCTAGCAGGCCTCACTTTGACCCAAATTTGATTGACCTGAATTGCCTCTAACCTTACTTACTGCTTACTCGAAAATACCTACCCATACCATTATATACAGTATAGTGCACTTATTTGACCCCATATATCTTAGAACCCACATGGTGAGATTTCGATTTTATTTTCTCTATTTCTTGGGCTCTACCGGGGCTCACTTTGACCCAAATTTGATTGACCTGAATTGCCTGTAACCTTACTTACTGCTTACTCGAAAATACCTATCCATACCATTATATACAGTATAGTGCACTTATTTGACCCCATCTATCTGAGAACCCACATGGTGAGATTTCGATTTTATTTTCTCTATTTCTTGGGCTCTACCAGGGCTCACTTTGATCCAAATTTGATTGACCTGAATTGCCTCTAACCTTACCTACTGCTAACTCGAAAATACCTACCCATACCATTATATACAGTATAATGCACTTTTTTGACCGCATATATCTGAGAACCCACATGGTGAGATTTCGATTTTATTTTCTCTATTTCTTGGGCTCTACCAGGGCTCACTTTCACCCAAATTTGATTGACCTGAATTGCCTCTAATCTTACTTACTGCTTACTCGAATATACCTACCCATACCATTATATACAGTATAGTGCACTTATTTGACCCCATATATCTGTGAACCCACATGGTAAGATTTCGATTTTATTTTCTCTATTTCTTAGGCTCTACCAGGTCTCACCTTGACCGAAATTTGATTGAACTGAATTGCCTCTAACCTTTCCTACTGGTTACTCGAAAATACCTACCCATACCATTATATACAATATAGTGCACTTATTTGATCCCAAATATCTGAGAACCCACATGGTGAGATTTCGATGTTATTTTCTCTATTTCTTGGGCTCTACCAGGGCTCACTTTGACCCAAATTTGATTGACCTGAATTGCCTCTAATCTTACTTACTGCTAACTCGAAAATACCTACCCATACCATTATATACAGTATAGTGCACTTATTTGACCCCATATATCTGAGAACCCACATGGTGAGATTTCGATTTTATTTTCTCTATTTCTTGGGCTCTACCAGGGCTCACTTTGACCCAAATTTGATTGACCTGAATTGCCTCTAACAGTATAATGCACTTATTTGACCCCATATATCTGAGAACCCACATGGTGAGATTTCGATTTTATTTTCTCTATTTCTTTGGCTCTACCAGGGCTCACTTTGACCCAAATTTGATTGAACTGAATTGCCTATCACCTTACCTACTGCTTACTCGAAAATACCTACCCATACCATTATATA